>BSSO01006596.1:0-11795 GCA_030267885.1 Mesembryanthemum crystallinum
CTACTTCTACTCTTATTTTAACTTCTTAGAAGTTAAAAGTGGTGGAGGAGGTGGTGGAAGAGGGGGAGGTGGAGAAGGAATGTGAAGGGAAAAGTAGAAGTTGGGAGAAGCTTGGCCAAACGGGCCCTAAATACTGTACAAAATTGCATCTGACAGAGCTGTATCCAAGTATACACTCCAACTTAACATTTCTCCCATATCAACGTTGGCTTCATAATACATTAGCACAAAACTAAATGAGACTACTGAATGAGACATAACTTAAATCCTTAACCAAAAACATCAAGGACATAGCAAACATAGACTCCAACGGACTTATCTCATTTAATTTTTGTATTATTGTAAGAACAAAGTTCTCCAAGTTTGATATTACTAACCTATAAAACGCACAATCCAACTCAACAGAGAACAATAACATGATGAAATTTACTCACTGACAGAGAGACAATGTGAAAAATTATAATGCTTTCCCTACCCAATTGATCAATCATTTAACACTACCGATTCTACCAGCTAACAGTATCAGACCAACAAAGAAATAAGTAGCCATTACAAGAATTATTTACAACCGGGTTGAGAATAAAAAATGCCATTTGAGCATCATCTCACATTATTGGACCAACAGAAAGCATAGAACTTGAAGCAATTTCTTCAACCCAAATGGGCCATAATTTATATCTATACCAAGCAACAGCATTAGAGACACAGCTAACAGAAATTCCAGTGGATTCACCTCCATAAATCTGTATTTCAGTAAGCAAAAACTTGTCCAATGTTTGATATCACAAACAGTTAAACTGTACAATCCAACTCAAAATAAGAAAAACAAATGGCAAAAATTCTCTCATACCACAACTACAAATACCAGAACTCTCTCCCTACCCAATTTGGATTTCATCAAACCAATTGAGCAATTACCTTACACTACCATCCAACAGAGTCAGACTAAAAACTAACCATTACAAAAATTACAATGGCTATTTCAACTAATCAACCCCATTTGAGCAATCATCTCACATCATCACACCAATTTCTCCAACCCAAAGTGGAATTCAATCAACCAAATCAGTAACAAGATAGTCTACCTAAGAAAAGCATAGATAACACAGCAAGTATAGATAAGAAGAGCAGAAGGAACCAGAATAACAAGCGGCACAACAGCAGCAAAAGTCTCAGAGCTTCCACAAGCCAAGCTCCCAAGCTTGATCTGCACCACATTAATCAACGCCAACATCAAAAAAGTGCATCCACAAACAGACCCCACAGCAGACACCAGCATCCCAACCCGAAGCCCGTCTTTGTGGACATAGGCTCGATAAGATTCATAGTAAACAGTGAATCGAATGGCCTGTTTGAGCCCTAAAGCGACGAGACTGGAGAAGAGGAAGCAACCGAAGGAGTAGACATGGAAGGTGACGAGATTCTCGGCGATGGAGGAATTGGCGGCGGAAATGCATTTGGGGTCGTCGATGAGGCTGTTGGATGGGTCGTTAGGGTTCCAAGTTAGGCCCATGAAGACGGCGAGAGTGAAGATTGAATTTACGTGGATGATGCCGTCGAGAGCTGATATGTGCACGGTTGTGCCGACTGGTTTAGTTCTCATCGGAGGTCTGGTGGTCTCCATTAATGGCGGATCTCAGGGAGGAGAGAGAGAGAGAGAGAGAGAGAGAATGTGTATTTGGTGGGGGAAGGTGAAGTGGAGTGTTAGTCCAAGTTCAGTCAGCAACAAACAAATTCAGTCAAACACTCAAACATCAATGTAATCATTTATAAAGTAATTTCCGTATAATATCAACAACTAAGGGCATTTGGTCTAGTGGTATGATTCTCGCTTAGGGTGCGAGAGGTCCCGAGTTCAATTCTCGGAATGCCCCCTTCTTTTTGAGCCCTCACACACACTTTCTCCAACTATGTTCAAAACTTCCCATAAATCGACATATATACTTTTGTATATCTCGTATTTTTTTTTTTTCTTTTAAACGGTTACAGTTAGATTAGAAGTAAGAGGAGCAAATAATTAGTCTATTTAGAGTGACCAACTAACGATACTTAATTATCCTTCGTCCATCTAAAAATAATTAGCAACTTGGAGCTAGTGATGTGATTACGTTTGGACGAAATGAGTAATCAACAAGAAGCTTGACAGTATTAAGACTTATTGTGCCATCTGAGAGTAGATGACATGTTCCTTGAAACAAATTAGGAACAAATTTCCAATCAACAAATCTTTATCTTCTATTATAGTTTCAACTACATATTGAACTGTATAGAACATATAAGTGGGACTAATACTTCCAACAAGAAATATAACATCACAAACCAGCTAAAACCTTTTAAATCATCACCACTATATCAGTAACAGCTGAACAAATTGGAGATTCACAAGTCACTTGACAACTCTATTGAGTTTCACCTCCTTTGCTGAAATCCTGCACCTGAAGATTTCATTGTAATCTAGTAGCCTTCTGGTGGACTAACGAGACTGTTAGAGGATTTATGATCTGAACAAATTGAAGAATCTGATTTCTGAAAACACTGAACAACGCGATTTTGTATCATCTGAAGATTTCATCGGAATCTAGAAGGCTTCTGGTGGACTAACGAGACTTTCTGAGGATCAATATTCTCTGTATCAGCATTTGATGCAGGTGATCCATTGCTTGACTTGGAGATCGATCCAGGACCTTCTATCTGGTTCACGCAATTCTTTGCCTTCAACTCACCACCTAGGTAGTTGGTGAGCGCTCTCTTTACCCCAAAACCACGCTTGGGAGGCTTCACATTAACATTAACATCTTGGTTGATGAATGGAGTTCTCTCTCCCCTTGCAGGACTAACTCGTGATAGAGGTGAGAAGCTCGTAGTGTTGTTGAAAGCTGATCTATATGGCGTGCTTGAGACAGGCATCGAGTGTGATTTTGAGGTCTTCTTGTGAGTCATGACACTCACAGTAGAGGACAACTTTTCATTATGTTTTGTCAAGTCATCAACATACAGAACATCGTCTATACGTGCCACAATATTAAAAGCTAAGCTCTCCAGAACTCTTGAGTAGCTTTCTAGAATGGATTTTCCGACATCCTGAAACATAAAATTTTATTAGGGGAGGAATAGAAAGATCACGAGGAAAAGATTGGAAAAGGTGAATGCAAAATGTAGAATGTAAGTGAAATAGACCTTGTTGAACTGGATTTTGCTGGTGTCTAAAGTAGTTTGGGTGAGGCCAGGAAACCGCTGCTTCAAGCACAACAGCAACCTTTCAGCCCTTTCAGCAAGAAGCTCCCTCTTATCTCCATCTACCATTAGATCCTTTACCATTGTCCATGATGATTTTGTGGTAGATCGATTGGGATTAGTAATTGGTCTTGCATGGAGTCTTCGTCTCCATACATATATCGCTGCTTCCACACGATTTGCTATCTCAAGAGCAACATGCTCAGTTGTGAGGTCAAGGCAATCAAGCAAACAATCAGGTGAGAACTGGTCTGAAGTGATGTAGCGGTAAATCATGTCTCCTAGGCATGCTCTTCCATTCTGAGAAAATAGAAACTTCTTCAGGATCAGACTTTCAATTATAGTAATAAGCTGCTAATGACACTGTTAAGGAAATTTCATAATGAAAAATAAACCAAG
The DNA here is from genome assembly GCA_030267885.1 of Mesembryanthemum crystallinum. Classification (NCBI taxonomy): domain Eukaryota; kingdom Viridiplantae; phylum Streptophyta; class Magnoliopsida; order Caryophyllales; family Aizoaceae; genus Mesembryanthemum; species Mesembryanthemum crystallinum. The sequence goes on from BSSO01006596.1 coordinate 3,634, forward strand.
GCAATCAGCAATGCAAATTAACAAATTTGACCTTGATTGATAAATAATGACATTTCAGAGTTCAGACCTTAGGAAGAGTTTCCAAGTAGGATTCTGGTACATCCATTTCAGCCAAAACAATGCTGTTGATAGACATGGCTGCTTTGAGTATTTGGTGCGTGCATTCACGCTTGTGATCTAGCTGTTTCCTAGAACTCTCCTGAAGGCCACCAGCAGGAACACGAGGTACTGGTAGCCACCACTTTTCCTCTTGCCGGTGTAGAGTTTTGCGGAAGGAGGATGACCCATCACAGTCTGAGGCTACGATACCTTGGTCAACATACCAAAACTCCGTCTTGCTGAAACTGTCTAGTATTTCCTGATGGTAGTGGAGAAAAAGACATTATATTAAAGGAAGCACGAGGTTGAAGCAAAATTTCTTTCTGGTCAATGAGGCTCAAGAAAAGTTGAGTGAGAGTAATGAAAATCTTACAATGAGCATGTTGTCTAGTTTGCGCAGAGCTGGAAGGTTGATGAAAATATCTGATCGAGGTCTGCAAGTCATAATCTGTAAAAGTGCAACAAAATGTGAGAGGTCTTTTCTAGGAGTTGCCACTACACCAAAGCTTCGTCACTTGTGTTGAGAGAAAAATTTATCACTGCGAAAGTCATCCAAAAGTTATCACTTATGCTAGTATTACTTGAGCTAAAAGCCCAGTTATCAGCAAGATTTATGAAAAATAAGCATTTGCCCTTATTCCCAACAATGATGAATGTGTACTCTAGTCCTATCCAAGGCCTCACAGTTCTTCAAATCCTAGACTCTGCCTCCCTAATAACCAGTTTGGAGGATGATCTAATTAGGACCAAATCAACACAGCCTCATTTTGCAGTTTGAGCATTAAGCAATTCAGATCGTTGATGCACTAATGCCTCTCTATATCAACACTTAGATACTAAGAGCCTTGCAGAAGTCGCTGGCGAGGTGAGCTGCTTGCAAGGATGAATGCAATGAGCAATTCAACTGCTACCGTGGTACGGTTGAAAATGACATGTTCTATGTTGTGAAATTACTTCAACTCCTCTATATAAGACTGAGGCATCAAAAGACAGTTGAAGCTCCTTGAGGACAACCATCCAACTTCACAAGTTCAGGTAACATAACAAATAGCAACTCTTTTTCCCTTTTGTTCGGTTGCCAGGCTTTACACAAATCTGATGTTTTGGAACTTCCTGAATTCTAATGCTACTCTCCCAACTTCATTCTAAATGGTATTTCTTCCTAAAGTGAAAGTCCTTGATTATTATGTCTGTCGATTTTCGTATTCTCCCTCTTTGATTTTGCAAGGATAAATATTGTGACACCCAGCTCCCATAAGTTATTACGTGATATCCCTGAGAACTCATCATGACATGTATGAGCACTGAACTATATGCATGAATTTTGCCCAGAGAGGCAACAACTACAACCTCAAAGACAACACAATTCACTTATCTATAGAAATTATAGAGAGACTAAGCTAATAGCCTAATAGTGATAACACAAACTGTGAAAAGATTATACGCAGAGCTGAAAGAATGGATAACCTCTAGCTTCTTCCCATCAGGGAAAGTTTGCCAAGATGGGATCAACTCAACAATGTGATCACCAACACAAAGCAGCCACTCCATCTCTCTTCGCCACATCGATCTCTTCTCTTGAGGCAATGGCTCAAGTCTCCACAGCTGCCCGAAAATAGTAGCTAGAAAAACAAAACCAAAGTAATTAGACATAAAAGCCATCACACCTCTCAAAAGAGCACCCATTTTCACTAATACGCAGCAAAAGAGAGAGAATGAGATAGAGTACCACATAAATTAGTGATGGCATTGGAAACAGCCAGAGCACTGCAAACCCCTTTCCCACTGCCTGACATATCCTCTCCAAGCAACAGTTTCGCAAACCTCTCCTTCATCAACTCCGCCTCTGAGGCATTTTCACAAACAGGTCAATTGCAACACTAAATACCATAAGTATCCCATAATAGTTAGCCAATTTAGCAACTAATCACAGAAACACAAAAGAACCCCACAAATTAAAAGTGACCAAACTAACCAGATATGTTCGAATTATGCTTCTTAAGATCAGCATCGTCGTGTAAAACGGGCTTTTGTGGCCCGGAGATAGATGATCTTCCCATTGCAGCTTTCGCCGCTTTCGAAATAGGCCAACCCAGCAAAGGAGGGGAAGAAGATGATTTTTTACCAGCAGAACCCTCACAGCTTGTTCTACTACCAGAGCTGCTCTCTCTACTCTTCCTACGCTCAGTAACCGACTCGGTCACCAACCCAGTTGACTCAGCTAAAGTTAACCCATCTTCTTTCCTAAACGAAGTACCCATCATGAAATTTCAAGCTCTTTTCTTCGCTTTTAGCAAATTAATGGCGAACTCCTAGAGTGATTTTCAAAACTACAATGAGAAGCAAGAATTTTGAAGAAAAAGCATTGAGTTTTTGAATTGGTTTGTTTAAAAGTTTTGGATTGTGAACAGAACAGAACAGGAACAAAACAGTGTGAGGTAGTTTTGAAGATAAAAGAATTTGTCACTCAAAGAAAGACATGAAATTCTGAGAAAGGAGAGAGAGTGGGCCTTGAAATTTGATGTGAAAAATATTCTCTTCTCAGTCTCTTGCAGTTATATGAAATTTGATTTGAAGCAACAGAGAGGGTAACTGCCAAAGTGGTGGTGCTACATTACATAGTGATAGATGGATAGATCCCAAATTTCCAACGTCTCTCTCTTTTTCTCTCTCCTCTTCCCACTTTTTCTTCTCTATTCAAAATATATTATTAAAATATTGGGTTAGGTTTGGCCGTAAGTTGAACGGCTATGAACGGCTATATATGAATGAAGAATGTCTCGCCTAGATGTTGGAGATTTACCAACATGCCCTTGATCTTATCAAAGTCATTTTTTGTTGTGCAAATCTCGGTTAAGGCCATTTGCTTAATGGAGACCACAGTAACAAACCTAGCTTTACTTTATAAGCCCATGGGCTCATACTTGTGTTAATTACTACTACCATTATCTAATCTCTACTCCTCTTCGACATTCTTTTTCATACTGTATTAAAACAAGTTTGTACCTATGCTATACATGAAACGTCTAAACAAAATTAAAAAATACTTTCATATTTTCAATCAATTGAAAGAAAATACACATTTAAAATTCAATGTCAGATTTTGCAAGACATTACTTAAATGACATGCCACCCTCTATCTTGAAAACTAAAATGTCTTTGCCTAAATACTACATGTCAAATATAGCTAAATAAATCTTTCGTTTAGAAAGATAATTAAATAATTAGAACTTCCCATTATTTTATGCATTTCAATGTGTCTTCCAATTCAACCAATTATCTTATAAATTTAGTACTATAGAACAAATTATACTACTGATGTTTAAAAGATTACTCCCTGATATGAGTTGCGGATTACGAAGTGACACTTTTAATTAGGGACGGAGGGAGTATATTTTAAAAAATGGTCACTTGTACAACATAGAATTTATTATAGTTCAACTCATTTGGACAACTTTCTTGACCATGTAAAACAACATTGATGTGATTGTGAGCCTTAGGAACCATAAAATCAATGCATGCATGATGCATCATCCATCATGAATGAACTTGAAGGATCTAACTAACTATGTGGAATTTACCTACAAGTCCTTGTGACGGGCATTGATGATGACTGATGAGAAATGAGAATGGTACTCCATATTGGTAGGTGTAACCCGCGCCTTGCTTTGACAACAGTCACAAGATATAATAAGGCTCTACTGCTTTTTTTTTTTTTTTTTTGACTTGTTCACTTGGAGGCAGCCTGCTATGAGGGCAGACTTGGAAAGCACATTGCTTAAGCTGTCATGTGGCATTTTCCCTTATTTTTACTACTTGGAGATGTAAGAACTAAAATATGAAGTGAGGTTTTTGAAATTGATGCAAGAACAAAAAGCATTTTCCTTGATGTTGGTGAACATTTAACGGTCCTGGAGGCTCTGAACCATGGAATATATACCTCCATACTCCATTACAGTTTGTTAAAGAAACTAGTAATTTCTAATACAGGGTACACAAACTTTGTAAAATAAACAAATAATAATACAGTGTAGAGTGTAGTATAGTAGCTCGTGAAATTGCCAAATGGATTAAATTGCTTCTCATTTTGGGTCACCTCCTCCTCAAGCGAAATCCAAATGATATCCAAATGAGTGGGGATTAATCTAGGATATGAGGGAGATTTATCTTTCTTGTGTCCAGATTTGACCTTTTCAAGCGAAAAGTTACGATTTAAACATTAATATTTCCAGAATATAATGAATAAAAATACATAATTCTATTTGTTGGATTGTTCTTGAAAAATAGTTTCAAAATTAATCACTCTTATAATTTTGGCTATTGCATTCTTAACATCAATAATAGACTATTATTTGCAAAAACTACAATTTTTTTTACTATGATATGTCAAAAGCGGACTTATAGAGTACTCCCTCCGTCCCACCATTATGTGGACATTGTGCGCATAGCGATGTCTAACTCAAACGTATATATTGTATTATCCCAAAAAAAGACATAAATAACATTCATTTATCTCTATCATCAATCCATTTACCCATTTTAATAAGTATCACTCTCTATATTTGTCTCTACATATCAAATTTCATCATTTCTTTAACATTAGAGTAAATAGTACAATGTCCACGTAATGGTGGGACGGAGTGAGTATTATTTAGGAATAAATAAAGGTTTGATAATTCAGTACACATAAACTTTTAGTGAACTACTATAAACTAGCAACTAAACTTTTTTTTTTTTTTTTTCCTTTTTCTTGAGCTAATACCATAATAGGTAAACCTTGTTTTACAAGCATGCCTATTGAACCAATAATATCATGACATAATAAAGAAAAAGAACCTCACAAAGAAAACATTCAAAATAAAGAAGAAGAAAAAAGTAAAAGGCACGCAATATAGCCGTTCTATGTCTAGCAAGAAAGTCATAAAAACAAATTTGATTTTTGAAGTACAAAGTAAGTGAAAGTTCACTTTTCCTCAAAGTTCTCTAGGCCCTAAATCAACCTTTTGGTTACGAACATTATTAAATCTCAAAGCAGCCCAACATCACGATGTCACTGCACAAGCTTTAAATCCAAATCACTACTCGATCTAACAAGAGAGACAGTTAGTTGCATGCATGCCACCAAAGTGCACTGATTTGAGCTGAGAAATTTCGTATGTATTGGCTTATGGTGCAAAGCTTATGTTTATCTTTCAGACAATTCTAAATTCGTCCAAGGACAAGCTTTACCTACCCGGTAATATTGGCTTTTCAAATAATTAAGTGCATTGCTTCTTTTTGTAACAAAGAGAACTTAAAAGGCTGTTAACAAAATCATCCTATACAAAAGGGTATTCTAGTTACACATTCAGTATTATGAGAATGCGTAGCTCTGCTAAATAGACTGGCCATGTATGAAGAATGCTAGTGCAACATATTACTAGACTGGCCAAACACTTTATAGGAAGAGGTAAGGGATACGGAAATATTTTCCCACAAATACCTCTCTAGGTCATTTTGTTGTCACTCGTGTATCCTTTATTAACTACACCTCAATCTATATTAACTATCCTTTTTTGACATGTTACGGTATTCAATAGCTATCTTTGATTCATAGTTTAAAATATGTGTTGGATAAAAAAGTAAAAGTTGGTAGTTCTTTCTTTTCTTTTAGAAAAAAAAAAGGTATCTCTAGTAACATAGTGCATGATGTGTTTGTGTCGTATCTTTAGTAAAACATTAGTAGAGGGTCCTAGACACCCAAACCAATGTCCCCCCTCTCACAATTGTGATAACTACCACTCTAAACAAAAAATAAAGCGATAACTACCACAATATGAGAGGAGAGAGAATTAGTGACAGGTCACAAGTCAGCAGATCGGGGAGTAGTAGATGGTCCGTTTAGATCCAATTTTTCAGTTTTCACAAATGGATTGTCACATGTTGGAATATGGGAATGCCATGAGCTCGCATAAGTCCATACACCATTCACCCATTCTTTTCCCCTCCCATTCAGCAATATCAGGGAAAGGACTTTGTTCTAGTTGATGGCATGTGCCACGGAGCAATGATCATGCTCAAAGCCTAGCTACATAAAGCAGGCATCCGGTGACTGCCCCAGACATGGCAGTCCCCGCCATCAAAATGAAGACAATTGAAGAGGTTTTTACCTTTGAACAATACAGCAGGCCCTTGATGGTCATTCTAGCTGGGCATAGCCTTGTGCTGAATAAACTTGGCCCTAGTCATGGAAAATACCCGCAAATAGTTTCATCTACAATTTTTGTCAAACGCCTTCGTGCCTGACACCATTCACAAACCATCTTTTGTTATGGACAAGGTATATATAAACAAACTTGCATAAAGCAGATAAAAAAAACCATCATCTGTTTATTTCTTCCACATGCTTCAGGTTCACTGAGTCAGTCCCTGAGGAAGGCTGGTTGGACTTGGACACAGTCTTCCTCATACGTTTCCTGGGAGAGCCCTTGAGAATAAAGCTCCCAAGAACTTCGATTCTTGCAGCTCTTTTATTCCCCTTTCACCCATTGAGGTATGCAGATGATAATTTGGTCCAACCAAGAAGCCAATAGCATGAGTATTAACATGACAGTTAATTATGTGATGAAGGGTTTAGAAAGTCATTGCAATGTAAAACATTATGGCCAGTAATGTATAAACAAGAAGAAACTTCAATATTCTAAACAAGAAGAAACTTCATTATTCTAAATGAAGAGAATGTAGTAGTAACGAAGACTGTTTCCAAAAGTAGTATAGCTATCAATAAAGCAATAAAACAAGTAACTAACCAAGGAGGAACGAGGAAGCATAAACATATTGTCATCTGATAGATTAAGACTTCTTCACATTCGATTAGAAACAAGACCTACAATTTCAGAGAGAAACAAAATGTTTAGATAATCCTCCACTACTGAACCATGCTATTTCACTTGGTGAAATTATATGATCAAATATCCAGCAGCCATATGATTAAATTCTATCATAGCTATGTTTCCCCTGGCCCCCTACTCTCAATCTGAACACATGTGAACAACAGAGTTATCGCATGTCTCCGTACATAAACTTAGAAAGGTCTCAAATTCATTAACATAAGATTTCCATCCCCTCTCTGTTGTCTAGAAATGAATTAGATCATCAAACAACAATGCAAGGCAATATAAGAGCAAACCAATAGAAAAACATTCACAATACCTCAAATTGATATAGCTATTTACTATGTAGCTGAATCTTCAACAATACACTACCAATCCACTGCATCAAAGGACATGAATCTCAACTATATCTGAGCAAACCATCTCCTATTAGCTTATCCCTGGAGTTATAACATCCTAAGGAAGGGCTGCACTACCTTGTAAAAGATCCAGTTTCTTCATGTCCATTTCGAGGGAAATAGATGCTCAAACATGCTGATTACAGAGCTCTTCATATCTAGTTAAACTGTAAGTACAGCACAGTTACTTGGAAAGAATGTTCGATCTAATTTTATACTATGAAATGGAGGATTAGTCACAAACAGTATCCAAACTGCATCAAAATTAACACATAAAGAGACTAAGCTCACACAGAGGCATGCCAATGAAACAGGACACAACAAGTGAGCTGTGAACTATTAGATCCATGCAGTCTCCAGTTTCATAGGAAACAGCATTTTCATTCATTACTGTTAACGTGGCTACATTTTAAACAAAGAGAGACAGCCGTGTGCTTGGGAACTTTAAGAAATCAGGTTACTCGACACAATCAACTTATGGAAGATTGGGACTTCCAAAGAGGTCGAAGCTTCAGCTCACAGAGGCAGTATATGACAGCTTTAGTATGAAAAATATAATATACTGACCAAAAATTGAGCAATGTTATGAAGGATAAGGTGAAGTTGAACATACTGTCTTATAAGCACTTCTGGATTATATGGGAACAGTTTTCTTCTATGAAGCAATTTCAAGGAACTTTTTTTTAAAGAAAAACAAACATGCTTTGGCATCCTCAAATTGCACGGTTCTATTCCCAGAAAACTTGCTAGCCAGCTCAGATGACAAAGAAAATCGTCTTTGCAGTGTGTTAGC
>BSSO01006597.1:0-11792 GCA_030267885.1 Mesembryanthemum crystallinum
AACGAAATGATATTTTGAAAATACTAATTAAGATGAATCTAAAAGACATATTTTTACTTTATACATCATTATATTTTTTCACAAAATAGTGGTCAAAATTCGTAAACTTTGACCTCTCAAGTCAAAATGTCTAAGTTATTTGAGGACGGAGGGAGTATATGTCACCGAAGATTTTTTATATAACAAATTGTCCACCTGTAGTCATTAAAAATACCCATTTGATCATTTGGGGAATTTCTGACACTTTTCTTCAAGATTCAATAATCAAGATAGCAGCAATTAATATTTTGCTGGTCCTAGCTGTCCATTCATAGTTTCATCATCTTTGACACCTTGCTCTCCCCATCATCTGCCTGCAAACTACAAGTTACATAAAAAGAAAACTGCCAACAAATTTAAAATAGCACATTGCCCCTCTTTCATGTTTTGAAAAACTCCATTTTGGCTTGCATATGATGTGTAAATGTGTCTTTGGCTATCTGGAACATAGACATAGCAACATTGCTGAACAAGATCCTAAACTATTTTGGTAAAAGAATAATATTTTCTGATATTTAACTGTGTAAACTGTACATGAACTCGATACCATTCAGCTCATACTTGAAGAGCTAACATTCATGTCGCAACAACCTGAGAACTACGACAATGGAAAGTCAGAAACGACGTGAACCAACTTTCGATAGCATTGCATTTACTCGAAAATCATATTCCCTTTCGAAACCGGCCAAGAAATTACATCTAATATCAACAAAAATCATCTATACAATTTTAATAACAAAAAGAAGCAGTCCTCAAATCCATCCATGTACGCGATCTCAAGGAACCTGTATATATCCACAAAATTCGTATCTCAAAATAAGTTTCCTCGGTCCGTAGGCCTTGGCTTCAAGCCTGTTTCTGTAAGAGGCGAAGGTTTCTACGTACCTTAAAAGAATAGTCTTTGCAACAGCATATTCAGTGTCAGTGTGACCCTGCCCATAATCGGAACATGGTTCCGTGCTCACTTACACTGCCTTGAGACATCCTCCTTAATTTCTGCCAAAATTGAGGACCCCTTGCTGTCCTCAAAGGGCCTGATGAAGAGTGCCTTCGAAACGAGCTCGATGGCTGCCTACCTAACCTTGCAGACGCACTAAAATTTTCCGACACCGAGTGGCCTGTCTCGACATCGTGAGCGGAGAGATAGCTGTGGAGAGAGAGTTGGGTTTGGAGCGGAGGTGTCTCGGCCGATAGCGGGTCTACCTTACTATTAGCATCAAAATCCATGGATAGATACTCGCGGCTATGGTTTCTACTAGAATTCCCTCCATCCTTGGAGTCGTCACACTCGTCGCAGACCAATTTCAAGGCTTGCACAACCTCGCCCATGAACGGACGGTGTGACACCTCAGGTTGCACGCACATTGAAGCAATCGCCGCTACTTTTGCCACGCTCTCGATTGGCGCGTCGTCTGATCCTAGGGACGGGTCGATGATCGATTCCAACCCTTCTTTGTTTGTGAGGTATGGCCTCGTCCAAGCAACTAGATTCTCTTGACCAGGTGGCTGGGACATGTCTACGGGTTTTCTTCCTGTTAAGAGCTCAAGAAGGACAACTCCATAACTATAGACGTCGCTCTTTACAAGAAGATGTCCAGTCATAGCATACTCTGGAGCCACATACCTGAAATACGAGTCAGAATTATCAGAGGAAATATTGAAAAGGTTACAAAATCCTGTCATGTGAACATGTGAAAAGCAGCTGAAAAGGGTTTTGACTTTTGATCAAAAGGAGATCAGAAATTCAGAGGTCTAATTGGATCATAACAAAAACTTAGAGATAAAGGTGCGATTCTATTGAGCAATAATTAGATTTTGACCCTCAATAATCTATTAGAGATAAAAGTAAAGCTGCTTGGCTTAATATAAATTCCTGAAGATGGCGGTCAGACATCATTCTGTTGCTAAATCCCTTTTTTCTCAGATCACACCTTAAATCTAATAGCCTCCTTGCTTGGCTTAAATTAAGAAATAGATCGCATTCTATTAACTACCACAAGTTGGTCAGTACCTACATTTTGTATACATGATATGCTAAACTTTTTTTTTTTTTAGATAAAGAGAAAGCACGTATTAATGAAATGTACATGATATGCTAAATTAAAGTTGGATCTCTACCGCAATAAGTGATAGAGCATATTTTAAACTCTATTCTGTAAATGTCACTACACATCTTTATGCAGTAGAAAGTACAGAAGAAATATCCATACCCGAAAGTCCCCATGACACGTGTTGAGATATGTTTATTCTCCTCATCCATCGCAGTCCTAGCCAAGCCAAAGTCTGACACTTTTGGTGTGAAATCATTTTCCAACAAGATGTTGCTGGATTTGAAGTCCCTGTGTATGACTCGGGGGCTTGAGTCTTCATGCAAATAGGCAAGCCCACGTGCAGCACCAAGAGCTATCTTCATCCGGGAAGGCCAATCAAGTGGAGCAGTTTCCTTGTCGATCCCTGAGATCATAAAGGTTGATTATCCACTTGATCTCTTAAGTTGGGAGTGCACGCTAAAGACAAATACTCCCTTCGTCTCAAAGTATGTCTTTTAGGTTTAATAATGCACACGAATTTAATAATTCTAGAAATAATAAAAAGATGAGACCAGATTTACCCTGCCATTACTTGCAACTAGGTGCATTGACAAAGTGGTAGATTTGGAAATCAGCATTTGGCCTAGTTTGGCCTAGTTTCTACCAATTTTAGTTTCTCCTTCACAAATCTCTATGCTCATCCCCCTTCTTTCTTCACTTCCTCCTCCTCCAAGTGTTACTAAGAAACCAAGATGGGCTAGAAATAGAAGCTCTATTTTTAGAGTTTCCATTTCTAACCCCATCTTGGTTTCTTAGAAACACTTGGAGGAGGAGGAAGTGAAGTAGGGGGAGGAGAGTAGAGATTTGTGAAGAAGAAACTCATCATTCTAGAAAGTAGGCCAAACCGCACCTATTAATGTTGTACTCGAATCGCAAAAAGTGACATATAATATGAGGCGATAAAAGTTAGTTAAAACAATATATATACGGAGATGCAGGGAGTAATTATTACCGTGTAAATGAGAATCAACACTGCCATTCGGAATTAGTTCGTAAACTAAACAACGCATGCGGTCATCTACACAGATTCCAATCAACTTGACCAAATTTCTGTGGTGAAGACGACTAAGCATTTCGACTTCAGCCAAGAATTCTCGACCACCCTGCTGATCATCTCTCTTAAGAACCTTCACAGCAATGCTAGTCTCATCTTCGAGAGTACCACGGTAAACAAGACCGAAACCACCTTCACCGAGTATTGTTGAGGGATTAAAGTTGTCAGTAGCTTTCTCTATCTCACTAGCACTGAAGGTCTTAGCAGATCCTGTGTATGTAGCAAGGCTAGATCCAAATGACAATGAAGAACTTGGCCCACTTCCAGTTGACTGTGCTGTAGGCCCTAAAATACAGAAATGTCCATTACTATCATTTTCAAGTACATGCAAAGAGCTAATATATCAACTCATAAGCATAAGTGTCATTCAAATATGATTTAGGTTGCATAAAAAGTTCACACATGCTCCCGTGGTCTTATAATATGTGAGTGATCCACTTAATCTCCTTTTTGTTTTGGACCCTGAATTGTTGGGATTTACTGTACTGGTATGCCACTTATAGTTTATCATCACTTCATTAGCATATGCTCTATAAAGGTCTCGCTCAAATGTAACAACATTGTGACCTGAAAAGCTACACCTTTGTATTTTATAGCATATAGAAGCTTAATTTAAGCCTCTTTGGTTCATCTTAGCCCATCTCTCTATCTTTTCCAGAAGTTCTAACTTCTAAACAAGATGATTTGAAGGAAAAAGGTAGTTGAGCAATTATAATATATGAATAAACTAGCGGTCATGAAGTTCTTGCTAAATCCCTTTTTTCTCCGATCTCACCCAAAAAAAAAAAAAAAAAATGAACTATAGGATACCAGGATCTCACCTGATGATCTTGCGAGCGAAGGTAGAGCACGTGGACTTTGTCCTGTTTGGGATTTATGGTTTGTATGTCTGAATACCAAAACCCAAGCAACTGCACAGCAGATCAACACTCCAGCAACTGCCGAAAAGACGATAACAGAAACAAGACTACCATTAAGTCTGTGTTTATGTCTGTGCTTTGTAACATCTACGCCGAGAGGATGCATTTTACTCCCGTTAGGGTCTCCAACAGAGTAAGGCATTCCATTAATTACAGCAATATCAGCAGGAGCCATTGGTGGAGATGGAGGGAGACCTATGATAATAGCAAACATGAAATCTAAGTAAAAACAAAGAATGAGACTAGGAGCCGACTTTTTTAAGGTACAATACCTGCATAGCGCACATAAAGCACGTCATAGTCACCAAATATGGACTTGTCTATGGCAACCTGCTTGTGCCAAAACCTCTGAAACGCGAAAAATGCTGTAACGTTGTCGAATTTTTCATCAAGGGGTACCAAGTCAACGAGGACGATTGTTTTTTCTGGGTCCTGGGTTGCTGCATTGGCTCCCATGACACGAACTTGACTTTGTTTCATAAATACCCCAACAGCTATTTCCTTCGCCAACTCTGAAACCAAAGGGAAGAAGGTATACAGAGGCACACCAAGGCGCAGTCCAACTTGCATTGGCCAGACGCAACCACAAGGTGATCCAGGAGGTGTGTTGGTAGTTGGCTCTGGGCATGTAAGATATGCACAATCTACAAATACCATAAACCTGCATTAGACATGCAACTAAAGGAAAGAGGGAAAGCAGGAACATCAGTACATGATGTGAAGGGCTTACAAACCTTGGTTAGGAGGTGGAGGAGGTAGAGCCCGAATTGGCGGTGCAGGCGGTCTCTTTGTGTTCCTTGTTGAAGACCGAGAAGGAGAAATTTTAGGGGAGAGAAAGGGAACTTGCAAAGACGAAAAAAAGAAGAAGAAAAGATTCAAGATAAATAAGCCATCTCTACACAGAAAGTGAAACTTTTCAATGCACAGCAAGAAGTGTTCTACTTACTTTCTGAATGGCCATGTGGAGTTGTCAAGATAGGTGAAGGTGCAGGAGAAATGTCAGTAAGCACTGATGGTGATTGAGAAGGAACCACATCCACCGGAGATTCTGCCATGGAGATATAGTATCATAAATTGATCTATTATAGGAGTAACATAACATAAGCATCTATCTTTGGTGATACCTACTTGGATCAAGGGGAAGTGGTCGGTGGTGTTTCCGACGGGTCAGTGGCAATGACTTAGGAGCATATGCAGGATTGAAGCTTTTAGCTCCACCTGTAAGGAAAATAAATCTCATTATTTAATCACAAAAGAAGAAGATAAAACAATGAACTAAGACCAGGTCTAAACACAGCCAAGTAGATATATGAGACCTTGTTGACTTGGGGCTGGTGGAGAAACCAAAACTGAAGATGGACCAGGGCTTCTTACTTTATCCCTTGGGTTAGGGTGCTTATGAATCGATGTTGATGGAGAAGACACTGAAGAATGAGATCCTGGATGTGGAGTGGATTTTGGAGATGACACAGCAGGCAAGGGAGAAAAATTCGATGACGTTGTTGAGTTGTGGTTTGATCGAGGAACTGATGGAGTGAAGCCTGGAAATGATTTTGATTAACTTTTGTTGTTCGGACATAACTCATTATCTGTCAAAAGATAAAAATATGAAGCAATACCTTTATGTGGAGATCCGATGCTTGGAGGATGCACCTGGGACGAGAATGGACCAGGAGCTGTTCCGTTTTGCCTCTCAAACTTAGGCTCTGAAGGAGCTATGTTGGGTAAAGATCCTAAGAAAGTAATAAGAATAATCTTTCATAATCATAGAAATCTTTACTCGTGAAAAATGCAGATACCTTTACCATAGTCTTAACATGAAGTGGGAAAATATTAACTGGTTATGATTGACCTGATGCTCTACCTGGAGATGCAGCAACTGGATCTCCACTGCTAACAGGACTATTTTTTGGTGCTGGAGTAGATAATTGAGGGGTATGCGGCTCTGTTACATCATGTTGAAACCAAAGAGAATTTTAGATTCCAGTTCCCCAAAAGAGATCAATGGTTTGCCATTTCGAAAAAGACGGCGCAGCAGAGTGCACAGTTAAGAACCAACATATGAAACAGCAGAAATGTGAAATTATTAAAATGAAGCTTGAAACAAAAGCATAAGAGAACTTTTCATCCTGAATTGGCCAAGATGACCAAGACTAAGAATATAGTATCCATGCTTCCTACACTCTTCTTCATTCTAGATAAATGCCTTGGTATCCATTCAGGTAACTTCCACCCCATATTCAGACAATTAAAATAAGTAATCTCCCCCGCCCCCCTAAAAACAACATGCTCATTTCACTGATTTTCCACAGACAACCACTTGAAATTATGTTCTCACAATCCATGACACTTAGAAATGCGACGTTTACATCTGGAGTGGAGTTTGTAATTTCTCCGTTTTTTCTCGTATGATATTTAGTTACGATAAAGGACAGGAAAGTCACAATAACAGACTGCTGGTATGTACCTGAAGCATTTGACCTCAAGAACGGAGCACTATGCTTTGGTGCCTCTACTTGATGAGAAGTTGGTGGTTGGGATCCCGGCATCACTGGGTGGATGAGTGGTGCTCCTCCTGATGATGTTCTTGAAGGAGGTGATGGATCTACAATAAAGTAAAGGTTTATTGCAATTAAAAAAAAAAAATGAGTTCTGCACTTATCATGTATTTTGTTCATATACCTGGCGAAACAGACGCTGGAGGGGGAGCCCTGTTCCATGTGCCTTTTCCTTGAGACGCAAGAGGTGGTACAGCAGGAACAGTTCCTTGCATTACTGGAGATTGTGGTGCAGAAGAATGTGATTGCACAGAAGGTGGAGGAGCAGATACACCATGGGGTGGAACTGAAGCAGGTGAAGGCATTACAAGGGGTGGTGGAGCAATAGAATGCATTGAAAAAGGGGGTGGTGATGAAGCACGAGGTGGAATTGTGAATGAAGGTGGAGGAGGTAAGGTATGAGGTATAATATATTTCGGTGGCGGTGCAGACAAAGCACTAGGAGGTGTTGCCAAGGGGGATGGAACTAATATGGTTGTCGGAGAAGTATTTGGTGGGACCACTCGAGGAACAGGAGATGACTCTTGGGGTGGCATAGGAGGTAAAAATGGTGGTGGCTCCTGAGGAAGAGGCAACATCGAAGGAGGTGGAACTGAATCAGTAGACGGAGAAGTTGTTGGTGGGCCCAACTGAGGAAGGGGGGATAATTCGTGTGGTGGGGTAGGAGGGGGGGACTCCGTAACTGAAGTATGTGGTGGCAGAGCAGGGGGTGGTGAAGATAAAGTAGGTGGTGATTCTTGTGGAAGAGGCGGCACCATCAAGGGGGGTGGAACCAAAGCATGAGAAGGCGCAATAAAATTTGGAGGGGAAACATGTGATGGTAGCGGTTGAGGCGGGAGAGATGATACATTTGGTGGGATAGGAGGAGAATAAATATCTGAAGAGTGTGGTGGAACGGGAGGGATCGGTGGGACCGCAGGGGGAGGTGAAGGTGAAAATGGTCGTGCCTCTGAAGGAGGAGGCAGAGTTGAAGCCTGTGGTGGCTCTGCAACTGGTGGTGGGGATACAGCTTCTGAAGGATGTGCAGCCAATGGGAGAGCTGAATATTGTGGTGACTCAGAAAAATGGGGTGGTGAAGCTAAAATTGGTGGTGGTTCTGGAGGATAAGGCAACATAAAAGGGGGAGGACTTGAAGCATGTGAAGGAACTATAAAGGTTGGGGGAGTAGCACGTGGCGGGACTGATTGAGGAGGCTCAGATGATGCATGCGCCGGCACAGGAGATGACAGTGTAGGCGAACCATGTGACATGGCTATTGGGGGTGATGAAGGTAGAAATTGCGGTGCCTCAGAAGGAGGTGGTGCAGTTGAAGCCTGTGGTGGCTCTGCATGCGGAAGTGGGGGTAGAGGCGCTGGTGGATTTGCTGCTGTTGGGAGAGCTGAAGCATGAGATGGCGCTGCCGCTGGTGTCACGGTCGAGACATGTGATGGATCAGCAGCTGGTGGTGGGTTTGAAACAAGAGGTGGCTCTGAAGGTGGCCTTATTGAATCATGAAATGGCTCAGCAGGAGATGACAATGGATTAACCCATGACTTCTCATGTGGTGTCTCTGCAGCCAGGGGCGGAGCTGAATCATGTGGTGACTCGACAGACGGTGATGTGGCAGAGTCATGTCGTGGTTGTCTGGGGCCTGACGCTGCTACAGCATATCCTGGCGGCGGCGGTTCAGTTAACTGTTCTGGTGACAGGAAGGGTGGTGGCCCTTCAATAGTTTGGTTAAGTGGAGGAGACGTGATTGATGGAGATACAACTGGAGGTTGTATGAATGACCCTAAATTCACAAATGAACATCAATTGGTCACCTATGACAATTTAGTTAGATTGTATTAACAAATTGATCATGATCATCAAAGTTTACCATTTAGCGATGGTCCTGGTTCAAATACGGAATTAGGCACTTTCGCTTCTATAGGAAGGTCAAGGGAGGAAGGCTCCAGTGAAAGAGCTACACTAAAACCTGCAGAGATTTAGGATCATAGAACTTTGAAAATCAGCATTCAGAAATTTAGCTTGAGCAGTCAGTTTCCAGAACAAAGTTACAGAGTGAAAGAAAGTGGCGCTTAGCAAAACTTCGCCAAACACCAAGGGAGAAAAATTACAAAAGAAACAATGACCCAGCAATTCATACATCAGCCTTGGACCTTAATAAGACAGGCGCCAACGGATTTCCAGATTGCAATACAATGACTTATGCAGACTATGAAAAAGAAAGAAACACTTGTTAACAGTTCTTTCTACAACTTGTAATGCATTGCAAGAAATGGAAAATTAGTGTTTGGTTGGGAACTTGAAATTTGAAGTCCGGATTGAAGATGTTTCTATATATGAATGACTATGATAATTGTGGACTTGGAATTCAGCCAAATCCATGGCCTTCTATAAAGGTTCAAAATTGGAGAACTTTCAAATGACGTCCTACCACCTTGTTAAATGCCTCGCCTAATTCCTTTCCTCCATTGACATCTAAATTCTAAAGTACTACTCCCTCCGTTCTCTAAAGAAGGTGACGCTTGGTTATGTGAGTTGTGGAAAACCAAGCGTCACCTTGTTTGTAGAACGGAGGGAGTATTATACTAGGTGCAAAGGTTTAAAACTGGAATGAAATCTAGAATTTCAAATCCAATTCCACATAAATCCATTCCATTAAGTTTGTTAACTGGCAAGCTAAGAAGGCCATGAGTCCATGAAATCCAACTATAATGAGAGGAACAGAGAGGAACAAAGCACGACCTGATCCAGGATTCAGGAAAGCAAACCATTGAATTATGAATATGATCAGTTATATGAAACTCTAGGACTTGAAACGAGAATTAGAGACTGTGAAGCTCAACAGTGCCAACAGCAGCTAACTCACACTGAAGTGGAATACACATCAATTTAGAATTTGGGAAAATTGTTGTGAACCAACTGCTACACCCCAACCCTCAATATGACATCAGCACCATTCACAGGGAGGACAAAAGGAAGCAAATAATACAATCAAAACCCTTGATCTCATACTACTACCCCATTTTTGGCTACCTACCAGTTCCACCACATTCCATAGTATGACCACTTATACATATTCAAAATAATCCCAGCCACAGCAAAAAACAAAAAACAAAAAAAAAAAAAAAAAAGCATAACATGAAACAAATTAATATGTACCCATAAAGTAAATTAACACAATGAATCAACACAACAAACCCAGATGAAATAATCTATCAAAAATAAATAAAAACATTTGAAATTGTGAAAGAAGTTGCAAATTGGGTCACATTTAAATCTGGAACAAAGTGCACATTGAATGTTAGGAACTTACCTGAAGATCCTGGAACAGTTGGAATAATAGCAATGGTACATAGAACCATCAACTGCCAAATCACTTGCAGCACCAACCCCATCAAATGAAGCTATGAAAACTTCAAATATCTGAATTCAATCTCCTCAATCATACTATATTTCACCAAATACTCCTACATACCCAAATCTGTGAAATCTTTAAGCAAGAACAACAAAAAGAAAGCTCCAATCACATAACACCCAGAAACAAGCAACCCTCAAGCAATAAAACCCAGTTCACAAAAGACCCACAAATTAAGCAATCTTTTTTCTTTTCTTTTCTTTTCTTTTTTTTTTTTCCTTTTTTGGGGTCTTAACTTTTAATTTCTCCTAAGAATATGAGCTCTGAAGCTTGCCAAAGCTCAAGCCTTTGCTTGCCATAATAGAACCAAACCGTTTCTACTGGCAAAAAGAGTTATGAAAATGCCAATAACTGACCATCAAACAATAAAATAAAGGCATAGCAACACTGTACCAGTAATTAGCAATAAATAATTAGCCCCCACTTTTATTAGAGAGAGAAAGAAAGCTAGCTGTTTTGTTTGGCAGAGTTTAGAGAGAGAAAGTCTGAAAGGGAGATTCTGCACTAAGTAAGGTTAATTAAGTAGGTAAAAAATGGAATTTAAAGAGTGAGTATTGAATGGGAAAATTTGGAGATCAACTAAAAAAGGTTTAAGAGTAAATTAATGGGGGAGGCAATTGTTTAATGAGCAACTTTGACTGATTACCATGCATTTGTTGGCAAGTCAGCAATCTTGGAAAAGTGATGAGGTAAAGTAAAGGTGTGTGAGTGAATGTGGGCATGTGTCTAATTGGCTTTGACACGTCACACATCTTCTTCATATCCAATCTCGTCAAGGATTTTTTTTTTTTTTTTTTTTTTTGTGTCTTTCAACAACACAAGGTCACAAATCACAATGGTTGCAAATTACAATTAGGATTGTTTTCATTTATTTTAGTTATCTCTATTGAATAAATTAATAGTAGTGCTTAATTGCTATATGGGATTCTTTGTTCCTAGGTTTAGCTATTTTTTTATTTTTTATTTTTTATTTTGGTGTCTACAAGGAGGAACTTAGACGTGGCTAAATGGCAGGCTTAAATCCGTGACCTGGTGTATAAGCCAAATCTTGTTTACTAGTGCGTCAAACACCTCTTGGCTAGGTTTAGCTAGTTTATGTATGGATGTTTTTAGATATTTTGGCCATTGATATTTTTGGAAGCCTAAGTATTTTATGTACAGATTATTAGAGGGTTTAGCTTTCTATCGCAAAAATAAGTACTGTTGGTCTGGTAATTGGAAATCATTATCTAACTTTATGTACATGTTAATATATCATGTGTACATGTAGATTGTGTGGATTTATATACCAAAATGGGTACAGATACAAATTATGAATACGATATTGTGAAAATATAGGATACAAATAAGAGAAATAATATGAGTGAATGTAGTTGAACAAGTTTTGCAATACATTTAAGTAGTTACATATACTATCAAAATAATTATGATAATACTCCCTCCGTACCTTTCAAATGTTTACAAACCACCAAACAATAAAGTCCCTCTTAAATGTTTACAAACCAAATTTTTCCACACTCCTCTCCATAATACCCCTCCACTATCTACTTTTAACAATTAAAAATTCAACTATCACATCAACTTTCATTTCTCTCTCTACTACTATCTACTTTAAACAATTTAAAATTCACCAACTCACTCTCTCACCCACTCACTCTCTCACCCACTCATAATAAAATACTCATTCTTAACCCCTTCTCTCTCTATTGTAAATATGCCCAACCACTA
>BSSO01006598.1:0-11790 GCA_030267885.1 Mesembryanthemum crystallinum
GGGGGAATCTTGTAACCCTAATCTACATCATGCACTATCATAAACTAACAATTTTATTATAGACTAATTTAGCGATGTCAGCTAGCTAAGTTGATGGTACCAGATACTTTTGTTCATAATCTGTCTTCGTATGCCTTTATGACTTCCTTCACGCCAAAAAAACACACACCTGTTTGTTTTGCTTCTCTTCTAAGTGCATCAGCATGCTGTTTGTGGGGTCTCTCTCTTTATATATGTATATCTGGTGGCAACCTTGAACTCTGTTGTGGAAGCTCAACTGAAAAGAACATCATAATTGGGACCATGAGACTGTATATTATACTAGTATCCAACAGAACAACTTCTGTCACTGCGTTTTCAGTAACTTCAGACTCAGAAACACGTCAAAGTTCTTCAGTTCTGTATTCTTTATTTGCATCTAAATTTACACAACTTCAAAATTTACAACTACATTTACAAGAAACATCCACCATCAAATGATGGGAAAATCCTTCCTCCCATATCTTATTACCGGCTACTTGAGGCTAATGCTGGATTTTGCACAGAAATTTACAAGGGAGCAAACTAGTGTGAGTAAAGTCTGCATCTTATCAACCTGTACAAATTTGATGATGGTGCCACTGGTGGTCCATTTCATCTTAAGCGACACACAGCTTGTTGGAAGATACAGCTGTTAACTGCTGAAATAAGCTCAGACAATGGTTCTCTAGGATGGATCCGTAGCCAGTCCAGGTTCCGTTTGTCCGGTGCTGCACGTTAAGTAAAATAAAAGGCACTTACGACAGGAAAATGTATGCAGATGAATTACAATCATTATTGTGACAAGTAAGACAAACTATGCTGGCACTGATAGCCACCCAAGTGTTGCTTCTATCATAGATTCAATACTCCAAGTTACCACACTTGAGCTCACAGTCTTATAGCTGTGTGCAGCATCAAGAATAAAACACGAGAGTACGTGAATGATGGAGAATGCATTCTCAACAATCCTACAAGCAAGAAATACCTCAAAACTTATTATGATAAAGATAAATTAAATGGTTTTTATTTCTGCCATGATAGACTAAAAGTATGAGGCAATGGCCTTTGCTAAACTGTTTCCTAGTGTAAGATTCCATTCTCTTGATAACTGATATTCTCTTTTTAGTTTTATCTTCCTCAGTGGTCCTTCTTCACCATCGGGCACAGCTGTTGAGCTCCTCCATCCAGAAATGTCATCTCTCTACAGGTAAATCCCACCGTCACCAAAAAAATAGATTCTGCGGGGGTGCCAAAACAGGGAGATCATCTGGAAGCAAGTTCATGTTTAAGAAAGAAAAAAGAAAAAACGTGAGGTTTATGTTTGATATGCTCAAAATACAGGGCTACTGCTTTCACCAATCTCCACTACCAGATAATAACATTTTATTTCCAAAAGATAACAAGCAAGTTATCTTTCCAATTACTATTTGAGGATAAAAGGGTATGGAAGTGCATGAAATATTATCCCACAAGTTAAAACAAATTGTTGGAGAACAATGGGCTCTTTATGCAGGACCATGGAATTTTAGGAGGCAAACTAATACAATTAAACTTGTGTTCCATGAAAACATCCAACTAGCTCGTGACATGGCCCTCATTGAGCCCATGCAGAGATAGAACTTTAAGGGACTTCATCAGCATCTTGCTTTTAACAACTTCAGATCAAGCACACCACCCCTGCACTTGGCACCCGTTCCAGATAATAATGGCTAACACCAGAGGGAGATTGATGATGGAAATGTCCACCGCAGATAACCAACTTGGTTTCATCCACAGAGTGATTCATTCCTTCGGACCAATATAGAGATGGACAAAAATATCCATATTATCAGTCTAAAAAAGGCCTACGACAAGGTGCCCAAAAAGTTTTGCAGAGGTGCTCGGTACAAAAGGGTTCCTATTGCCTATATATGAGTTAGTAGAGATATGTATGAAGGAGCTAAGACTTGTGTTGGGAAGTCGAGCAAAGACATGGTGCATCTCCTGATCACTATCAGGTTATATCAGGGTCTGCTTTGAGTTCTCTCCTTTCTACTGTGGTTCTAGGTGAGCTCAATTAAACAATCTAGGATGAAGAGTCGTGCTGCATGTTGTTTGTGAAATATGTTGTCTTAATGGATGAGACAAGGATAAGTGTTCAAATTATATGTTGAAACTTTAAAGGAATAAGTTAAGAGTTCAAAGGTTTATCGCATTCAGAGGGCAATTTTAGTCATGACCAAATTAATACAAGCTTCACTCTATACTGAAGAAGGGAAGGTTCAAATACCATGTGCCGATAACTCAAGAACAAGTGGGGACTCTTAAAGCTGTCTTCCATCTTAAAAAGGAAAGAAAATGAAGGAGTGCCTAAAATTTTCAACAAGATTCCACTAGAACATATGGAGAAGTATTGACCGGATCACTGTGAGACCAACTTTGCAGCTATGAAAGAAAATGGTTGGGGCACATTGCGAGAAGACACCCAGAAGGCTTAATCAGGAGGGGAGATAGGATCAAATTAAGGAATCCAAAGGAAAAAGCTGGAAGGTTGGAGAAGAATTAGGGAAGGTGCAAACACAATTGAGAAGGTGATACAACACAACTTTGCCCATCTTGAGCTTTTCAAGGACATGACTCCTGATATATGGTATTCAAGGATTAGTTTGCCCGATTTCACATATGGCTTTCACTTTTTCTCTAGCCTTTTATTTCTTTGTTTCTGAATGTAGTGCAAACTCGCATACAGCCCCATCCCCTGATCCCCTAACATGTGTACAAACTTTCCGTGTGAATGCCTCAGAAAAGAAGGAACGACATAGTTAACAACATTGCTTAATAGTATATTCGGATCTAAAAACAAATGAATAAGTGCTTAATACTTTGATTCTTCTATATGACAATGAAAGAGCAAGGGAAATCTGATCTTCTCAGTTACAACTTGCAGTGAATGCTTATAGGAGTGTCCCAAAGGAGATTGAGGGTGTACAATGAATTTCAAAGATCTAACTGGCAAAAATAGGAAGGAAAGCAAAATAGAATTGTATTTTCATAAAAGGAGAATGAGAACTCTATTACGAGAATATTTCCAATAAATCCCTTTCATTCCAATCCTTCTACGTATATAAAATTATAAATCTAATCGGATGTGATCCTAATCCTTTCCCTTCCTTTCCTGCACTACCAATTCCTTTCCACTGAACGAGCTGTAAGCTTTTGAGATAGTATTTTGTATATGCAATTCATCTTATCCACTTGACTGTGTGAGTGGGCAGTTAATTATGTACTGCTACATCAGTGACAATCCTCTGGATCGATGAATGTTTGAGCTGCATCAAATGAGTTCATCTTGCATGACTTTTTATGGGCTGGATTAGGCTTGGAACACACAACCAATGGACATAGTGGAGAGATGGCATCCATCCATACTAACATCAAGCATCCGAGATTCCAATTCTAATACCCACACCTCAAAGAACGGTGGAAGGGGGGGTGATGAACCCTTGAGTACCTAGATTACAGCTTCAGCAATTGGAAACCAACCCCTCCCCCTGGAACTTTGAATGTAATTATCATGTTATTTCCCGAGTCCTTTTTGTTCTTATTGATATCAAGTATCATAGAGATATTCATTGGATTTTGTTTCTTAGTCAAGTGGATGGACTCTTAGTTTTCTTCATCCTCTGCATAACTTTTGCTCTCCCCATATCATTTTCATATTATTATTATTATTAAATAGATCTCATTTGAGACTTCTACCAATTTACTTCCGTTTTAGATGTTTCTGTTTTCTACTAAGCTTTTCTGAACATTGTTTTCATCGTTTTGCTTGTCTCTACTAATTGTAGGTAAGGGAGAATAGATCTTGAGCTCTCTACCCAATAGGCCAATACCCAATTGTGAGCTGGGGCATGATCCTTGTTGTGTCTTTTGACACCAAAAGAGATTTCAATCTAGCGCAGATATTAATCTAAGCAAGATTTCAATATAGCATAGATAGAAATCTAAGCAATCCCCTTCTAAGTACTCAAACATATGGCATTTCTGGAATATAGTATCTCATCACCTACTTAAAACAATGTGAAACTGTTTTTCAATTAACTGTTGGTGTACAGAGGAGTTTCTTGTTCATGAAACACAGTAAGTAGTGGGAACACGATTTTCAGATGAAGACAATTCTGAAGGAGATCCTATTGATGCTCAAGAATGTAGTGACTGACTTCAGTCAGAATCAAGAGGAGAAACTTTTTATTAACTATCAACAGCAAAAAGATGAGCCATTACAATGCAGAACAAAGTCATTGTATAAATCATCCAACACAACAACAAACCAGAAACGGAACCACTCTACAAAGCAGCAACGTATTTAGCCATACAGTCATGTTAAGTGTGCAATACGCATGCCATCACAACATCAAACAAAAAGTGCAAATAAGAAATCCCATAAATAATACATTTGTATTTACCAATGTATTTACCAACCCTTAAGGTTCAATTCAATTCAACTAGTTTCAGCTAAAAAGAACACTAGGGTTGTTCATTTCAACTTACCAATTTGCTAGGTCAGTCCAACCAGTTTAGGTCATTGAGTTAAGTTCTACACCTTACTTTTTCTCTCACATATTACTATTCAATCAAGTCAGTTTAGTTCAGTTTGCTTCAATTGAAATGAACATACCCTTAGTGAAAGATGGAGCAGTATAAGAGTACTCACTTATTTGCTTCATTTGACTTACTCCAGGAAGAGGCCAGTCAAATCACAAAACTATCAATCTTACTATTAGGGTAAGTTCATCACTCATCAAAGCCTCGTTGCTGCTCCATCATCATCAAACATGTCTGAACGAAAATATTGAATGGGGCAAAATGGAGGTTTTTAGTGTCAAGTCTCTAGTGACCTAGCATGACTTGAGTTAACCCTAAATAACTAGTAATAGACATGTCATATAACTGATTACTAAACAATATCTTCTAGTATTCTCCATGATTTCATACTATCTATGCCATACTTCTAAACCACAATGTTTTTGTCCATATACAATCAAGATAGTACATTAAAGCTACAGCCTTGATCCATCAATTTATGCTGTCCCAAACAAGTATTAATGCTCATCATATCCAAATTGGAAAAAGACAACAAATTCCTAATCAAGAACATACCTTCAAGCTTCCCATGTCATTTAAATTCTTGAGGTGGAGCACTCCGATGATCCTTTCTACACAGAAATCAACAAAATTAAACCCTAGTTACAACAAAATTGAACATCAAAACACTTAATAAGGGGCTAATTTTTTAAGGGGTTGGCAAGGAGAAGAATTTTAAAGTCGACCCAGATCACCTAAAGCTACGCAAATGAATTGAATTACTGGGTAAACCTTCATCAATTCACTTGTTGTTTGTAATGGAAGATTGAATGTTTAAGGCAAACGAACATGAGTGGATGGTTCCCGTTGCAAACTATGGAGAATCACATCCCATGCATAAATCAAATGCGCGGACAATAACAGGAAAATTGACAACGGATTGTGTCACATATGGGAGTGACCAGTGAGAGACGGGACTTCAGGTGGGGGAAGCAAGAGTTTCTGGGTTTTTTTTTTTCTTAATAGGGGTATTTTTGGTTCAATTATTTTTGTATGAGGTGGCCTTATGTACCTTGAAGAAGAAAAAGTGGTACCACCACTTTTCTGGTACCACTTTTTCTTCTTCAAGGTACATGAGGCCGCTTTTTGTATTTTTGGTTCTTGATAAATGTAATTTGAAGAATTTGGCATTTTCAAACACAATATTTTTGTATTTATTACTACTATTTTCTGTATCATAATTACAATCAAGTTTCACCACTTGGGGGATGCAATTAACGTGTATATCGCACATACTGATGCATGTGCCCACTAATGGTGCTTGTATGTCACACTGTTATACATGGGTTCAATGATGAAGGTATTCATGATATCAAACTCCTATTTCTCTCTCTCTCTCTTTTTTTTTTTTTGTTAATAGGAACTCAAAATTTTGTTTGATGACATGTTGAGATATATGTGGATTTGGTTAGTATCCACCTTTTACGCGTTAAGTTTTGCCACGAATGTGTGGTTATCTACCTTATCATTGTCTAAGGGACACTTTTCTTTATCAATCTCAATGAATTCGCATGTGTATTTTGCTCAACACAAAAACTTCCCTACAATAAGGAAACAAAAGAGTGACTGATAGTTGATTCGAGGATTGATAATGGACATATGCGTTGATTCGAGGATTGATAGTTGGATAGTAAAATTCAAAATATACGGCTAATTAAACTTCCCTACACTGCAACTGTTTCCATTGTAGCGTTAATGTTTCTTAATGATGATATATATTCTAAAATAAGGAAACAAAAGAGTGATTGTTGCTTGTACTTAATGTTGCAACAAGCCCTTATCAGGTCAAAGATCACTGTTGTTTTAACATCTCATTGTCATTCATTTGCCGACGACAAGTGAGTCATCACAATCCTCTATTGCCACAAAAGCCGAAAACCCTATCTCCACTTTGTCGCTTTACACACTCCCGAACAATTAAAGTTCCATTGATTTCAATCGAATCGTGCCGGATCGAGCTCAACTGAATGGCATTAAACAACTAGTGCCAATCAAGACAAAAAAAAAAAAAAAAAAACAAAAATTACAAATTTATATTTAATTGACTGAATGCAAGTATCTACTCTATTTCTTTCATATGGCATTGGATGGGATGTCCCAGGTGCAAACAATTTCATTCCATCAACCAATAAAAAAGAGAAACCAATAAACAACATAGCTCAAAAGCAAAAGGGGGTAGTAAAGGATTCCAAAGGAGGGTACTTGGGCGTCGGAAAGGACTAGAAAACAACGGACAATAATACATACACCTCAACTCTCGCCGGAGAACAACACACTCAATCCCTTCTGGTACGCTCTCTCTCTCTCTCTCTCTCTCTCCTCCTCTGCAACTCTCAATCTCAGCCACAAACATCGGCCATCGCCATTGTTTTTGACGACCTATAGTTAGCCGCAACAATTTCGTTGCTTTTCCCTTTTTTTTTTCTCGTTCATTTTCTGTTCATCGTCGGCGGGATTTTGCCGTTCATCGACGACCGGTAGGTCACCTTTCAATTCGTTTTTCCATAGCCGATCGAAATTCCCTTTCTTTCGCTGTTTTTCGTTGCCAATTTATCAATTTTTGTAAATCTAGGGTTTGGCGATGGAAACCCTAGATCCGAAATTGAATTTGCATGGGGTTGAAATTCGGGAAGGTTAGCTACATTCTCATGTCTCATCAGTTTGTCTACGTTATGTAATGGTTTTAGGGCCGAATCACAGCAATTAATGATCTAGATTGCCTTCTACTTATAGTCTGGATAAAGAGGTACCATTTATCCCAGTAGGTTAAATACTCTGTTATATATGCTTAACTACATTCTTGTAAAGGGTTTTCACGAACCAGGACAAATTACATATTCTGAACGATTTCTCTAGGATTAAAGATAATTGTTTTTTTCTTCATTTTTCACTTGTATATATCGTCTTTATGCCTTGCTTCTAATATTAGTTAAATGTTTCAATGATGAAGTTACCCTTCAAAGTTTCATTAGCTAGTTTCTTACCTTATATGAATTTCGTTAGAGATAAATTAATTAGAATAGTTTCATGGTTCTCCTACTAACTACCTGTCGGGGAAGATATTTTGACACATGCACCTGATAAACAGGATTCCTTGAAATTGGAACTAATATAGCTCGTTTAAGATATTTTGGCTTGCCCCTGTTTGATCCTATATTCATATTGGACATGATTTATCCTATCATGGTTTTGATTATTGGGTCACAAGCTGCTAGAGCAATTGAATTTGATTTGGTAGGTCCTTTTAAACGTAAGAGATATATCTCGAAGGGAAACACTTGGGCATCAGGTATGGTCAGTGTACCTGTCATGGCGGGGACAGAGAGCAGGGAGCAAGAAAGGAATTTATGGTGTACAAATCATGGAATTGCTAAGGTTTTGTGATAACAGATGAATGTCATATGCGCCTTCTGTTAGCTTTGGAATATGTCTTTATGAGCAGCTTTTGGTTGTTGTTGTCCTCTTTTCCGCATCCTTTCTGACCCATTAGGCTTCTTCTTAGGTCCAGTACATTGTAAGTGGCCGTGATGATATATGCAACCTTATGCTTTTGAATGTTTGTAAAATCTTCAATTTTTTGTAGCAGTAATTAACATAGTTATCTAACACTTGTTGTTCTATAAATTCTTCTTGTCATGCGCGGACACAAAGCCCAACCTTTGTCTTCAGCTCTGTGTGCCACCTGTTCAGGCTTTGGTCCCATACCATGAGTTTGGCATTAGAAATTGTGCCTAAAGTTGCTTAGCAAACAGAAGGACAAGAGTATTGGAGGGAACAAAGTCGAGAGCGCACAAATGAGTTTAAGGGGAGCCCTATTTTCACAATTGAGAAGTTTACAAGGAATCTTTACAATATGTGTAGTCTCAAAGTGTCTCCACTTGGTATAAATACGAGCCTCTCCAAACCCCATCAGCGCCAGGGCACTCGCGTGTTTTAGACGAGGCGACTGAGAGGAGTAGCGCCCTTGTTGAGGCTTTGGGGATCAAGTTGGTTGATCGCGTGGGAAAGGACTTCACTTTTGGGGCTAAGACGTATCCTAGGAAGAAAAAGGGCAGCCGTGAGTTACAATGATTGAAGTCCACTATTAACTATGATGGCCATAACAAGTAGTAGTTGTATGTACTTGGGGTAGATTGGCGGGGTTTTAGGTTTTGGTCGGTTTTGTTGCTGAGAATGGCCTATTCTCGCTCTCGCTATGCTTTCCTTTCTTCTTATTAATCATTATAAAAAAAAAATGAATATGAGCCTCTAAGTCGCCAGATTTACCATTCCTTAACCCTTAGTGAGTAGTTCTCAAGATCCCACAAAATGTGGTATAGATAGCCTTTCTTGGAGTCAATTGTCGTCTAAAAAGTGCTCTTTTAAATTAAGTACACGATGGTTCATAGACTACATATTAGAAATTCCTTTGGCTTCCCCTAGAAGTCTCTTCTAATTAGCTAATTATTTCCGTGGCTAATCGAGTGGCCAACATTAAATGACTTAAACTACATCAAAAGAGTTTTCCTTCCCAAATGCATGATTTGGCCTTCAGTTTTTGCTCCCCCATAATTAAGTAAAAGAGTATGTCGGTGCAACGGTGCATTCACATATGGATTGTTGACTCCGGCTGCATCTTGGGGGTCTTACTGTGGTAACCAAGACAGTCCTTTTAACAATTATTGATTGAGCAATTATATCTTGATGTAGAACCTATTGTACCTGAGATAGTTAATGAGAAAAGGATATATTTGCTTGCTTCAAGCTATGATGGGTGATGGTGAACTTATATCTCTATCTAAAGTTTCAGTAAAGGGCATAATGCTTGATCTCTAGATGGCAATGTTCTTGATGTCGCAATTCTTTGGTTAATTTCTTTAATTTTTTATTTTTATTTTACACAACTAGGGTTTATCTTGTTTCCACTGATCATTTGATCAGCTTGTATTCTTTCAACTGTTCAAGCTTTTATATGCATGCAATTGTGCATCATATCATATTTTGATATTTTCACTGTTAAAAATTCTTACTGATCGTCAAGTATATCTTTCAGGTCCTTCTCTCAAAGTTATAGTAGACTTCGCCCCTAAGTGGTTATCCTCAACATGAGCACCGCATACAATGATGAGCAAGTAAGCCTGAGGCTATTTATCTTCATTTAAATGAAGTTAATCTAGGTTATAACTGACTATTCTTTATGCAGGAAGAAGTTACTGTAGTTGGATTTGAAACTCCTGATTCTCCTAGTGCGAGTTACAATAATGTATATCCTGGGAATGAAGACGAAGCACGTGAGCCTCCTCTTGTTCCTTCACACTTGCAGCATACCCTGCTAAGCTATCCTGCTAGTGGAGAAACTTCTGCGACCATTCCCCTGCCGCAGAATGTGATTGTAAACCATCTGTACATTGAAAACAGGGAGGCTCCAAGATCCGTTGTGGCACTCGGGTTTACTCATCGCTTCCGGTCCAAGTTTGTTACTGTGGTTCTTTACAAGCCTGTGCAGAGAAGAGGAAGTGCTTGATGTATAGCCAGGGGTAGTCATTCAATTAGGTATTGCCATTTTGCCTCAATTTAATGTGGAATTTCTGAAAAGATCTTACATGGGCAGGTATCACAGTATGTTGATTGCCCTGGGATTCATTCAGATATTATATCTAGGATCCTCCACCTCCAATTGGTTGCCTAAGATTATTGGTTAGCATCATATACAATGTTCTTGTAGAAGGAAAAATTTAATGGGCAGCTCTTGTTGTTATACTTATTTGTGGAAGGCAACTGAAGTGCATATTTTTTCTTAAAAGAATACCGTATCAGCTTATCTCGATTGATTTTAAGGTTTGTGTTGGATTCCTAACCTAATGACTGGGTCTTTGGCTGAAATTAGCCCCATGAGGAGGAAATAATACTAGCCTGGTGTTTAAGGCAGCCAGGTAGGTGGCTCATCTAGTTTATTTGTAACTTTCAGCTTGCTCATTTGTAACTAAATCTTGTCATCATTTTTATTTATGGATACTATTGCATCGCCAGAAATTTGCTATTATGCTTACGCCTGTTTCTTTGCATTTCTTTTTTTTTTGGGTCCTTCCTCTCACTATATTATTCATTTATTTTTGGCACAATGGAGGCACAAAAATCAATGAGAAAAAACCATTACTGAAATTCAGGAATGTTAGATACACTTAGCTTAAATATTTCCTGTATACTTTCTTTTTTTTTTTTGTTGAGCTCATAGGGTGTGAATTCATCGATTTACCTGATGTATCCAGGGGTTGGGTTTCAAATACGTAAACTAAGGCCCTGTTCGGGGTAGTTGCCAGTTGCCATTTTTTGTTTTGAAAATTTTTCAACTCTTTATAGAAATTTAATTTAAAGCTGATTTTTTTTTTTTTTTTGTGTGNTTTTTTGTGTTTACAGTTCCCTGCTTAATTTTCAAAACTGACAACAGAAAACTGAAAACCAAAAAAAGTGGTTTCCAAAAACTGGTTTTGAGTTTTCAAAAAAACTGAAAACTGGCAACTGGCAACCACCCCAAACAGGACCTTACTATGCTAACATGCA
Source organism: Mesembryanthemum crystallinum (assembly GCA_030267885.1). Taxonomy (NCBI): domain Eukaryota; kingdom Viridiplantae; phylum Streptophyta; class Magnoliopsida; order Caryophyllales; family Aizoaceae; genus Mesembryanthemum; species Mesembryanthemum crystallinum. Next base: position 11,185 of record BSSO01006598.1, read on the forward strand.
TCAAACTGAACGGAACGGAACTGAACTGAACTGAACGGAACGGAACTGAACTGAACTGAACGGAACTGAACTGAACTGAACTGATTCAAACTGAACTGAACTGAATGGAACTGAACTGAACTGAACGGAACGGAACTGAACTGAACTGAACTGAACTGAATTGTACTATTATTATTATTATTATTATTATTATTATTATTATTATTATTATTATCATCTTCGTTCCAAAAAGAAGTTTTTGTTTGACTTTGTGAAGTCAAAGTTCGGAAACTTGGACCATTAATTAATGATTGTAATATAATATTAATATAATCAAAATACTCATCCATCTAATTAAAATTGTCTTTTAAAATAAAACAAAATACTCATCCATTGAATAAATATGTCTGAAATTAAATACTCGAATAAACTATGCTTCTATAATTCATTTCATTTCAATTGTTCGTAAATGTTATAAATTGTGGTGTTCAAGATGACTCATTAAATGCAACAAATTTCCTCCTATTTATCACGTGAGACTTGTTTATAGCTGTTACCGATCATTCAAATATCTTTACTATTTTTTTCAATAGTCTATAAATACATTATACATATACATAGCATTAT
>BSSO01006599.1:0-11789 GCA_030267885.1 Mesembryanthemum crystallinum
TTGATAGTGAATTTTTCAACTTTTTCACCCAATTTACTTCACTCACTCAGTTTGTTGCAAGTTCATGAAAGCAAAATAAAGATCTTAAACAAGAATAGTAAGAAGCACACAATTTTACGTGGAAACCTTATTAGGCTCAATCAAGAAGTAAAACCACGACCCTAGGGGATTTCCAAACGAACTCCACTAAGAGGCAAAACACTTTACAATCCTCAACACATGTAGTTCCTAAACTACCCTTTTGAGCCCTCTCCACTCGGACTTAACTCTTAGTCCAAGTGTTCCCAACTGCTACCTGTAGCAACAGTACTCACAAAATGTCAATAACACAAAATGATAGAATACACAACCTATAAGCAAAAATAAAAGTATCACAACCACAAAAAAATAAGCAAATCACTCCCCGACAACGGCGCCAAAATTTGATGCGTGTCGTTACCGCAACAAAATTAATACACTTACTAACACCTAACAAAGTAGATAGGGCAAGTAAGGGTCGATCACACGGAGAATGAATACTTATATTTTATGCAATTGTGACCTAGGAGATGGGGGATTTGGATGAATTTATGAATCTAAACTAAACTAACAAATAAGAAGAACGAAAGCAAATAAATGGATAGGCACTCAATAGACAATTAGAAATCCACCATGCAATATAATTCAATCATAGACACATACAATTGCTAATCAAATAGATTGGCGGCGGAACTTTAAACGTTAAAATTCCCTAAATTTCCTTACTGTGTAATTAGACCCAGACCAGCCCTAAAGATCTAACTCTAACCATTAGAACAACCCCAATACACCAGTGCATAGGATTCAATTCTATGGAAGCATTAACGAATTAAAAAGTCATCACCAACCCTAGACAACCACACACCACCAGCGGGGTAGATTTAGCCTAAATCATATCCTACTCTAACCAAGCTAAAGCCGTTTGACCGTCCAAAACTTGAACTAGTTGCCACTTGGTGTTAATAGGTCTATGCAATTACGGACATAGATAATTAAGTAGCTATATAAATCATGCTAAACCAATTAGTAGCGCTCCTAATTAATCTAACAATCAATCATGAACATGAATAGAAAATAAGACATGAATATAAGAGGTAGCAATTGATTAACATAAAACCAAAACACTTGTCTCATGAATAACAATTACATGGCTTTAATCCAATATGTCTACTGAGCAATGGAACTTAAGTACTCATATTACATAGCAAAAGGAAGAAAGGAGAAGAGAAACCCATGTTGGAAACCGAGCACATAAGGGTGAAACTGCTGCTGGAACTGTTCCTCTCCTGTTCCTCGTCCTGTTCCTCTGTGTTGCTGCAACGTGAGCCTTTATTTCGTCCAAGGGACGACTGTTCTCCCACGAATCTCCCCTTCAGTTATGGTTGGTCTTCTGTTTATATAGGCTGAAGAGGCACGTCCAATCTTCCTATCTTTCAATATCTTTTCCCTTGAGGACTTCTAACGCCATTAGGAAACTCACCGCTTAAGGAAAAGATAATATCCCACAATATCTTTGTATTATCTTTTAATATCTTTCCTTGGGCAGTAATTAAGGGTGATTAGGAAGTGAATAATCTCCAGAAAATCAGCCAAATTCATCCAGCTAGCAATCCCTCAAAAATAGGAAAGTCGTAGAGTCCTACTTGCTATAAAACTCCACCTCTTACCTTGCTCCCCAAGCATACCATCTTAGGATAATATTTAGAGAGATTTATCAGAATAAAAACTCTCCTAAAATCATCCTGAAACGTGTGATATCATTGCTGGAAAATTGGATAAGAATTGGGCAGCAGGTCGTCCTCTTTTGCAAGCACGCGTTCTGCCCAGGGCTGTTCTTGCACTGAAGCAACTGCTCCTTTTGAGTTCCAGCCTTGTTCCTCCACTATTTCGTCCATCAGCTCGTGGTGCTTTGTTCCTAGAACCAAAAACACTTATTAAAACATCAAATTAACTATAAAAATAAGAAACTAATAAATAATATCCAAAACATAAGAAAATAGCTAAAGTGACACAAATAATCAATAAGGAACAACTAAAAAACTAGTATTGGGAATGAAAGTGTGTTCTTTTGAGCACTTATCAAAGTTGTAGCCCTACTTCTTATCTTTTCACAACCTTTTGAACCGCCTTATTTGAAGCCTTAGTGAAAGCATTATGGCTGAAATACCAAGCACGTGTCAAAACCGTGAAAACTGCAAAGCTAACTCATTTCTCCAAATTGTGCATGGAGCTTGCCACCTTCCATTTCATCAAAATTCATTGTGTTAATTTTCTCAACATAGCCTTGGTTCCCTTGCTCTTGTAAACACACTCAAATTCCCGTGCAATTTAAGTCTGAAATTACCATATACGTACACAACATAACGGGAATGTAAAGAGGAACAAGAATGACTAAAATTAATTGAATGAACAAATGTTTTTTTTTTTTTGGTAAGATCAGTGTGATTTATTACCAAAACCAATCAAATAGTATGTCACACACACTAAGGGAGGAGTGAGGATAAAAGAGGACCACCTTCTAGGAAGGGTGCCCAATCCTTAACACTCCAAGCCTTTACTTTGTCTAGCAAATACATCACTCACATTAGAGAATGCAGATACATCAACTCTTCTTGACTACATTTAGTTGGCTTAAACTTTGAAAATCTAGTTTTAAGCTCCCATTTGATGTTAGTTGCTGCTGCTTCAGGGGAAGATGAAATGCCTTTGAAAATTCTATAGTTTCTCTCCTTTCAGGTATGATATAACATAGCTGCAAAACAAGCATATGTAGCCAATTTCTTTACTCTGCAAAATCTTCTCTTCAGAATCCATGCACGCCATTCATTGAGATTGAAGGGAGCTGATTTGATTCTGCCCCAAGTAGTGATGTATTTATGCAGTTTCTTAGCCCATGGGCAGGCGAAGAATAAATGCTGTAATGTTTCATCTGCAGAGTTACAAAGCTTACATTCTGGATCAACTGCAATATTGAATTGTAATAATCTGTCTTTAGTGAGCATTCTTCCCATCCATGTGAGCCAAGTGATAAAATAGTGCCTAGGCACATTGAATTTGCCCCATATAATCTTAGCTGGAGGGAAGGTACCTGGATCTCCTCTTAACCATTTGTATCCAGCAGCAACATTATATTTAGTATTATCCCATGGGCTGTTGGTAAATAATTCTCTCAGGCCAAAGATCTTCTTTACATACCATGTTGCATCAGAGGGAAGTTGAACTGACCAGAAGTCTCTTCCTTTCAGATAAATCTCAGAGATCCATTTGACCCATAGTGAGTCTTCCTTTTTTTGCAATAGCCCACATGAGTTTAGCAATAGCAGCTTGGTTCCATTTTTTACAATCCTGGAAATTTAACCCCCCCTGATTTTTTTGGCAGGCACATGCGATCCCAAGAGACCAAAGCAATTTTCCTTTTCCAGCATCTGCACCCCATAGGAATTCTCTACAAACTCTGGTGATCTCATCAATGATACTCTGAGGTATAATAAATATTGAAGCCCAATAAGTATGAGTAGCTAGAAGAACATAATTGACCAGTTGAACCTTACCCATATAGGATAGGTGCCGAGTACTCCAACATTTTATTCTAGCAGTGATTTTGTCCACAAGGAAGTGGCAGTCTGTCTTGGTCCATTTTGAAGGGGAGAGAAGCATGCCCAAATATTTCATTGGAAATGAGCCACAACTGAAACCAGTTAGCAAGAGAAGCTTGTTCTTCATATCATTTGAGACACCATTTACATAGAGTTGTGATTTGTTATGATTGGCTGCCAGACCTGTTACTCAAGTGAAATGAGTAAAAGCCTCCATGATTCGAGTAATTGAATTCTCATTATCCTTACAGAATAGTAGTAGATCGTCAGCAAAACAGAGATTAACCAATTTATTCTCTTTGCATGGCGGATGAAACCTAAAGTCCTGAAGAGAGCTAGCATGCTTTAACAGTCTGGTGAGATACTCCATGATGAGAACAAAAATGAGGGGTGACAAGGGATCTCCTTGCCTCAAACCCCTCCCCCCTTGAAAATAACCATGAAGTGATCCATTGAAGGAGATAGAAAAGCTGGTAGAAGTTATGCAGTTCATAATCCATTTAATGAAGATGGATGGAAATCCTAAGCCAACCAAGATCTCCTCCACACTTCCCCAGTGTATTGCATCATATGCCTTCTTTAGATCCACTTTTAATAGACATCTCGGGGATACATAACTGTGTCTGTTGTATAACTTGATCAGGTCTTGACTAATAAGAATGTTGTGCACAATAGATCTACCCTTAATGAATGCACCTTAATTAGGAGAGACAATTTATGGTAGTATCTTTGCAAGTCTGGAATATAGCATTTTAGAAATGCATTTGTAGATAGTGTTGCAACATGCTATAGGTCTGTACTCTGCTGGTGAAATAAGGGAATCCACCTTAGGGATAAGCGCGATGGATGTAGTGTTGATTTGCTTCAATATGCTGCCAGAGTTAAAAAATCAAGGATTGCTTCAGTCATTTCCTTACCAATAACCTCCCATGCAGCATTATAAAACCCATTCCCAAATCCATCAGGACCTGGGCATTTGATAGAGGGGATAGAGAAAAGTGCAGATTTAACCTCATTCTTGGTGAATGGCCTTACCATCATATGCTTCATTTCAAAATTTAAGGTAGGACCATTCTCCAAAACCCATTGACTAGCAGGCTCTCTTCTAGCTGAGGATACACCTAGCATGCCCTTGAAGAAGTCCACAAAAGTATCAATGATCTGTTGGCAATCATTGCTAATGTTCTCATCTGAAGTTTGGATAGCAGTGATCCTGCACTTATTCTTTCTGGCTCTAAGTACAGAGTGAAAATACTTGTTATTCTGGTCCCCCAATTCAATCCACTAGGCTTTGCTTTTTTGCTGTAGAAATGATTCTTCAGCTCTGGCAATTCTATTATATTTAGCAGTAGCTTCTCTCTCTTTAGTCTGAAGAAAATGATCATATGGATGCTTGTTGGCCTCAATCTGCGCTTGTAACATCTCTATCTTGGCTCTTCTAGCTTGAACTTGAATATCACTGAGTTGGTTGGCATTCAGTTGTTTGAGAGGCTTTTTCAGCAGCTTGAGCTTCTTAACAACTTTGAACATAGGTGAACCAGATACAGGGGTTGCCCAAATATTCTTTACAATATCAAGAAAATCAGAAGATTGTGCCCACATATCAAAGAATTTAAATGGTTTAACACCAAAAGAAGGAATATGAGCAAAATCAACAATCATAGGACAATGGTCAGAAATACCTTCAGGGAGGAAATTAGCAATTGATCCAGGGAAAGTCTCCACCCAATCCTCATTAATGAGGACTCTATCAATTTTAGAATAAATTCTGTTGTGGTCTTCATGCTTATTTGTCCATGTATATCTACATCCTCTCCAGCCCATGTCTTGGATATGACAATCCACAGTACATTGAGCAAAATCCTTGTAGTCTGCTACTACCACATGATCACCCCCAACTCTATCTTCACTGCATAGCAAGCTGTTAAAATCCCCCATTATCAACCAAGGGCCTTGAACATTCATAGCTATTCCCCTTAAGTCATCCCATAATTTCATTCTCTCAGATTGACCATTGAATCCATAACTAAATGTGATGTAAAAGTTACTACTAGTAGCTAAATGTTGCAGTTTGCAGTGAATCATTTGTGCAGAAGTAGATAAAGTAGAAATATTGAAGCAGTCATGTCTCCATACCACCAGTATTCTCCCCCTTGGGTTTTGAGCAAAATTGTGAGCTATCCCCCATGAAGGGCACATACTCTGGGATACTTTTTTAGCTTTTCGGTATTAAACTTGGTCTCTACTAGACAACAAAGACCAATCTTATTCATATGGCAAAAGGATTTAACCTCCTTTTGTTTATTTGGGGCATTAAGCCCACGAATGTTCCAAGTTGCAATCCTATCCATTCTCATCCAAGTTGAGATCAACAGTAGTATTTTCAATAACGTCCTTTTGTTTAATGAACAAATGTTAAATCAAGCATGATGGGGTCTAAATGATGACAATTAATGCGGTAATACATGTTTATCAACTCCCCCAGGCTAATCTCTTGCTTGTCCTTAAGCAAGATCACAATAAGGCGCAAAAGTAATGGAACTTATTAGGCGGGGAGATCACCCTCTCAAAAATGATCGAGTGATGGAAGTCAAGTTAACACACATCAAGGAACCCATGAAGGAACAAGACAATTTTAAATCAATATGGACTTCGTTTACAAGCAAGCATACGAAACCGCTAGTTAACCCAACCAAGATCATGACAAGAAGCATGAAGACACCCCCTAATCTAGACATACAAAGTCAAGAATGATACTTCCCCATTGGAAAAGAAATACCCAAAATCTAGGCCTCACTTTAGGGAATGTAACTCTCATGTGTTTTGGGGTAAATCATTATAGCACTCAAGACTCGATCTAAAAGTGGGGTCTACCATAGGCTTGCCCTTATTCTAACTCGCCACCGCTTGGGACAACAACTCATGTAAAGATCAAGAGGACTTTAGAGGTTGTAATGTGGGTTGGGGTAAAGGTAGGATGATGCATTTGGGAATGTGGGCTAGGAGTAAAAAGACTAATGGAGTTAAGAACACTCTCCAAATCTCACGAAAAGCCTAAGAGGATGCAAAAACAAACTCCACCTCACAACTCCATCCAAACCACCAAAGATATCCAAGAATAAACCAAACGAGGAGGAAGGATGGATAGAATGAATGATTTGTTATCACCACTCCATTTCCTACTCAATTTGAACAAACAACCTTTATTAACTTTTTTTTTTCTTTTTTTATCAGTGCTACATTTCTCAACAAGCACCTATGTACAAGGACAACCAAATGATTCTCCTTGATTCAACATTTTTCACCATTTCGCTACTCATACAATTTTCCAAGCATTAAACCATAAAAGAGTAACTTCACTACCCTAAGCTCGGGGTTAGGAGAATGTGTTTGGGAAATAAGAGCTTGTAAGATGGTTTACATGAATAAAAGAGGTTTAGAGCTCAAAGGGGGTTAGGAAAAGAAAATCATGCACAAGGGTAGCTATTTGGCCAAATATAGCTTAATACACAAAGAATGCCTCAATATAATCTTATCCTAACATGGGTGAGTCATGAGCGGTCTTGATAAGAAACCGAGCAAGTTTTAGAGATTACACACCATTAGAGAGCCAAAAACACACATGGAAGAGAAGTGAGATCGAAGCTAATGAATCGACCAAGTAGGCTCAAGAACTCACTGGGTCAATTTTTGCCTAAATTTCAAGTCTCTCCAACCTAAGGGGGAAGTAAGCACATGCCAAAGTATATATCAAGAGGGTGTCTGTACACTCAAGTCAAATCTCTTGATTAAGGTCAACTTAAGGTGAGACACTTGCAATGGGACACAAAATCACAAGGAAAACCTTTTTTTTTTTTTCTTCATAATATTCTATTCCTCAATGGGGTTTATCCTATCAAATATGCACTTGACACTACCACACAATCATCAATTCATCACAAAAGGTTCATTTCTCCCCCTCTTTTTTCAATTTCTTTTTTTTTTTTTTTTTGTGTAACTGCTGAACAAAAAGTAATAATAGCAAGTGCAAGGCGTAGTTATAGCTAATACCGGTAAATACGGTCGATCCCACGAGAATGGGTTTACAAAATTAGGTCACAAATTAACTGATAATAAGAAAATTGAAGAAATTGTTAACAAGAAACTGTCTTTTACTAGTTCAGTTATAGTTGTGTCGCTCAATTAAAAAGATAAACTAGTGAAAAGATGAAGCATGTTAATTGATTGGCAAAAAATAAACTGTAGAACAATAAATAAAGTGACGACAATAAATCGTATAAAAAGTGTTTTAAGAAACTTACTTAAAAGGTTTGAAATTTAACAAAGTAGAATTGCGAGTAATTGAATGAACACGACTAAAAACCAACAATAACAACGAAAGTTAAAATCTTGTGTGCGGAAATTAAGTAGAAATTGAATTGAACTGAACTTAACTAAACTTAACCCTTAATTAAATCTAAATTAACTAAAACTTGTTTCGGCTGAAGGCCATTCCTTGCATTATATATGTGTAGATCAAGAGCTACTAGGTTAGTCAAATATGTTGAGCCAAAATCTACTAGTGATTATTTCCTGCTCTTGGTGGCCTTATGAGGCTTAATGGCAATTAGGCAATAAATGGGCCCTATTTACTTAAGCAGTCATACTGTCAATACTTGTATTTCGACGCTAGCAGTCGTTCCATCAAACTGAATCACTATTCCTTCCTTCTTCTTTATTTTCTTTCTTGGTTCATTCCTACAAATAATAATAATAATAATAATAATAATAATAATAATAATAATAATAATAATAATAATAATAATAATAATAATAATAATAATAATAATAATAATAATAATAATAATAAGGAAAAATTTCACTCCGGTGACTTGAGGTATAGCGATATTTCACTTAGATGACCCGACGTTTGCATAATATCTAAGAGGTGACTTCCTTTTGAAACTATTTTCAGATAGGTGACTTGTACCGAACTTCCGGTCATCGGTTGATAACGTGTCACTTACTTTTCAGATATTTCAACTACCAATACGTTTTTTATGTCTAAAATACCCCTACTTATAAAAGCATTTTCACATAGAAAAATGAAAAAAAAAACTACCCTCCTGTAAATCAGATTTTGGTGATAGAGAAGAATTTTTCTATTTATATTTGTGAAAGGTTTTCCTTTTTTTTTTTTTTTGTAATTATTGGTCTTCAAATCCTGCCAAATACATATAATTATAACATAAGGGTATTCATGTCTTTTAACATCTCTGATGACCAGAAAAGTATTGTTTCATAATGTTTTCAAAAGGAAGTCACCTCTTAGATATTATGCAAACACCTAAGTGAAATATCGATATACCCCAGGTCACTGGAGTGAACTTTTCCCTAATAATTAAATTCTCATAATACGAATTATTAACAAGAAAAATTAAAGAATTAGAGGAATTAAATTTGCATAAAATCATACTAAACAGCAACCTAGATGATTTGCAAATGTGCTAAATATGATTAATGAATTCTAAATGAGATTATAAACAATGTATGTAACTAATAATGAAAAATACAACTATATGACCCTAAATAACTAGAATGTGGCTATGCAAAGTGGTGTCAATCATTTAAATATGAACAAATCAAAATCAAAAATCCACCAAGCAAACAAATCTATCAATATCATCCAACAACCACCAAAAGCTTCACCATCATCACCACATTAAACCATCAAGAATCAACAACCACCAAGAACAACCCATCCACCAACCAACAAGCAAGATCATATGCAACATACACAATGCAAATGCACCCCTCTAAAGAGCTACCCCCATGCTTGACATGCTCATTGTCCCCAATGAAGTAGGTCAATAAAATGAGGGAGGAGAAGCGGAGAGGGAACTTACAAAACCATTGGTTGGATGGTGGTGGCATTCTTCCTTTTCTTGTTCATTACTCTTCTTGGATCGATTATCATAAGAGGCCAACGCTCGAAGCAATTTGTCAAAAACACTTGAACATGTCTCAACGAGACACAAGCGAGAAACCATTACTACAAAAATATTGTCAAGAATCAATGATTTTTTTAACTTGTCAAATGATTTTGAAAAGTCAAAAGAGTGAGAAGAAGAAGCCTCCCACTCAATGAACTTATGATCATGCCAATGACTCTCTTTAGGTGTATCACTCATGATATGATCATCAACCCGGTGAGTACAAGAATTACAAATCATAATCACATCAATGGGTTTCATTAAAGAATATCCGTTAGAGTCAAGGGGAGGGGGAGAGGAATCATTAAGAGGACATAAGATTGGAGAAGAGATCGTGTTAATGTATTCGGTTAAGAAAGAATCGTGGTGTTCAACATCATAAATATAATTCTCATCCAACCCATCAACTACCTCTTCCCCAACACAATCTTTGAATGAAGAAGGTGAACTACCCATTTGAGCTAGCTAAGTCTCAAGCAACTCAAAGTTGGTGGCAAGTGTCTTTAAAGATTCTTGCACTTCCTCATTTACCTTTTGTTGTGCCACCATGAATTTCTCTAAAGGAGATTCCAAGTTTAACGTAGGTGAATGAGGAGGTCAGGTAGTTTAATCTTCATCATATGAAAGATTGGGATAGTCCTACTTACCAAGAGTATATTCATTAAAACAAGAATCAAATTGGTTACCTTGGTAGATGGTGTCGTCATGATTAGCTTGCTCATAATTAAATTGATACCGATTACTCTCATAACAACTATATCCATACCAATCACAAGAAGAATTAGGCAAATAATAATCATTTGCATCCATATAGCCATAATATTGAAATTATCTATCATAATTATAAGCATATGAATTTGAATGATAATCACCATAACTCCCTTGATCCTAAGAAGACATGAAATCCCTTATACTACACAACCAAATAGAAAAACAAAGGGGAAAAGAAAGAAAAAAAAAGTGGCCCACTAATAGCCCCGCAAGTATACGAGATTATCGAAGTAGTAATAAAATATCGATCCACAGGGAGCAATGGTTTCAAGTACCAAATTCTATAAATTCGTTTATCTAGGCAAATCAATCACGATTTTGGAGAATTATCAAACAACAGGCTAGAATTTCTAGAATAGAACCAATAGAAATAGATTTTTTAATTTTATAATATTTGATAACAACAATGAAGCAATATTTCCTTTGTCGTCCTTTATTTATAATTAGTACATGTTCCCCACTCTTTACATTTGATGAAAAATTAGTCATCATCTTACAGGTATTGACATATCGAGTGATTTCGAGGACACCAAATTATAAATTCTAAGCTTAATAATAATAACAGTATCGCTATTTATATCAAATAATTTGGGATGCCACCCTATACAAGGTTTTGCAATCAACAGTAACCATCAATTTACAAGTACACAACCAAGCAAATTTGTCCTACATATATACACACACATTATTACATCATTATAATTTTAGTAAAAATAATGTTAAAGCAATATATATAAAGTATATTTTGTTCCATAATATTTATTCAAAGTCGTGCATCGCACGGGTCAAAAACTAGTTATCTCTATAATCGATTAATTGGTTTAGCTTTGTTTCTATCAATGTTCCCCAATTATGCTAATCAATTTATGGGAATACTCATCTAAACTAACATATTTGTGTTGTATTAGCCCCTTTGCCAGGTGTCATCAAGTTGATTATCTAATTCATGCTCGATATTCATGATATGATCAATTTTTAGTTTTTGATTATAGGTTGATATGTTGTTTGGATGCATGATGTATGAAATGATAAAAGAGTTAACAAAAACAAAGGAGTTAGATGATAATCTAGATTTGAAGAGTATTTATTTATTTTTTTTTTGTATTTTTTTAAGGGATTGTACTTAATAATGATATTGTAGACCTGTACTTTGTTAAATTCATTTTTTTTCTTTGTTGTACACAAGAACTTGCCGTTTGGGTATGTATAAACCATTGGAATTTTTGGTTTTGAAATTTAGCATGAGTTGACAACTACCAAGATTAAAGGGAATATGAGAGATTTTTTGTAGATTGACTTTAAAAAAAAAAAGAATAATTTGCTAATAACTACCTTTTATGTTCCACTTTTTGCGAATAACTACCTTATAATTTTTTTTTTGAAAATAACTACCTTATAACCACTTTTTTTTTTTTTTTTGTCGATCACTACC
>BSSO01006600.1:0-11789 GCA_030267885.1 Mesembryanthemum crystallinum
CGTACATCAATTTGGACTCACCTCAAATAGTGAAGACAGTTCAGAGATCATAGGAGAACTGTGTTGATCAGGTAGAAGCAGTAGAAAAACTTGTTATGGAAGAGTATGAACTTTCATCCCAAATCCCCTCCATGGAGTAAAATTGTCAATGATATGCATAGTGGAGACCTAGAATCACCCCCAAATACTAGAAGTAATTTGAAGATTACTATGGATGATATCAAAGGAGAAATTGAGTATAGGTGGAATGCAGTTGTATGTTATGTTTCGGGGTTTAACCCACCATTCTCTGTGATGGATGGTTACTCAGAAGGGTTTGGAATGATATGGTGTGATACCCCAAGATATGAACTATTGAGATTATCAGGACCGTCCTTTGGCAAGTGCGAGTTGATCGACCGCACAGGGCCTCCAACTTGAAGGGGCCTCATCTTTAATATATTTCAAAGATTAAACCTATGACAATCCAAAATTTCAAGAAAATGATGTTCCATTCTTTCCAAAATACTTTTTATAGATGATTTTATGTCCTGAAACTTATTTTTTTCTTATTAGTCAAGGGCCCCATTTTTAATTACGCACAGGGCCCTTAAAGATTTTCGCAAACTTTGGAACGGCCCTGGAGATTATCAATAAAACTATAGTTACTAGCAAGAAGTGGAGTTACTTGTTATTGTACTTGGGTTATTTAGATAATTTCTGTAAGATAGAACGGTAATATATACGTACAATTGTCAAAAAGAGAAACTACCAGGTCGGAGGTTGGATATCAGTTATAGTTGGCTAGGTTTTATTTAATATCAATTAGAGGATATTACAAGTTTTATGAAAGTCAGAAAGGTCAATTGTCTAATCTTTTATAGATCTTTTAGTGTTACAAATATTTTTAGAGTAACTTTTTTTTTGAGTACATTACTTATATAAGGACACCCATGTACTAAAACCCAATTACCTATTTACATTGTTAGATATCAGTACAATAAATGTTGTGATATGCATTAAAAGGAGGAAATAAAATTCTAAAGTGTTACCTCATGACATGTCAAAAGTCAGGCCAAGAGGTGAATTACGTGAATTACCTCCAGCTGATACAACCCATGATTGTTCTTTATCTCCATTTTATCAATATTCAATAATGACCACTGAGCTATAAAGCCCATTAGTTGCTAGCATTAAAAATAGTTAGATTACTTCTTATCAAGGTTTCTTTCCTTACTAGCAGTAACTTTAATAACATGAAAAAAAGTGAGACAAAAGAAGAAACACAGCAAGGGACAACGTGCGTTTGTGTTCGAAAAGTTAGTAGTTTTAGTCTAGTTGGTGCATCAAATCTATATAGGTCTGGAGAATACACGCATCAAAGGTAATTCATATGTCTAGTTACTTACTGTGCATTTATTTAACTGTATTTCATGATTTTTACTCGACTTGACTGTAATTTTATACGCTCTTAATAATGTTACATAAACTACAAGTATAAACTATATTTAACTGATATTGGTAGAGTACTACTATCTCTGAATGGTGATGGAACTGATGAAATGAATGAGCCTGTATTGATGGAGAAGGAACACCCCATTCCCCCCCATGGATAATTGAGGATTTTGGAATGTGAGAGGCCTTAATGGCCCCTCCAAGCAGAGGGAGGTAAAATGGTTAATGCACAATAATAAGGTGGGGTTATTTGGCCTCATTGAAACCAAAGTTAAATCAAAAAACTTTGGTAAGGTGTTTGATGGAATTGGTAATGATTGGTCTATCTACACAAACTACTCATCTCATCATAATGGTAGAATTTGGCTTCTCTGGAAACCTGTTATTTTTGATGTTACTGTTATTACTTCCTCAGCTCAGTATATTCATATGAAGATCAATCATCTTGCTACCAATAAACAATTTTTCTGTACTATGGTCTATGCTTATAATGAACTTCTTGATAGAGCTCCTCTATGGTCTTCTCTTATTGATATTGGATCTTCTATGTCTTCTCCTTGGGTTGTTTGTGGCGACTTCAACAATGTATTGAACTTCAATGAAAGAGTTGGCTCCCCTGTCACTCTCACTGAAGTAAATGACTTCAGAAACTGTGTTCATTCCTATGGTTTAAAAGATTTAAATCACTCTGGTGCTTTTTATACTTGGAATAATAAACGAGATGGTGGTGATAGGGTCTTCAGCATAATTGACAGAGTTTTAATTAATGATGATTGGCTTGATATTTTTCCTGACTCCATGGTCCAGTTCTTGCCAGAAGGCTTGTTTGATCATAACCCTGCTATTATCCACTACTTCAAGCTTATTTCTACATGGTCTAAACCTTTCAAATATTACAATATGTGGAGCCTTGCTACTGGTTTTCTTGATATAGTTAAAGACTGTTGGTTCCATCCTTCTCTTGGTGTACCCATGTTCAAAATTTTCAGTAAACTTAGAAGACTGAAGAAAGCTTTTCATGCTCTTAATAAAGAATCCTTCAGTGATATTGAGAAAAGAGATGATGCTGCTTTGATTCATATGCTCCAATGCCAAAAAACATTACATGATAACCCCACTGACCCCCACCTCTCTACTGAAGAGAAGAATGCTGCTGCTACTTACAAATTCACACATGCTGCTAGAATATCCTTCTTAAAGGAAAAATCTAAATCACATTGGCTCAAGGATGGAGATCTTAACACAAGATACTTTCACAACTGTATTAGAAGCAGAAGACACTACAACAAAGTATATATCATTGATGACAGGTATGGAGTGAGGATGGATAAGCCCTCTGATGTTGCAAATGCATTTGTAGATTACTATAAGTCCCTCCTTGGTGTTCCTGCTATCATGACAACTCATGTAAATCAAGATATCATCAACATGGGCCCTGTTCTTGATGACTCTCTTCACCAGCTCTTAATGCAGCCCTTTACTGCCAGTGAGGTTCAGAAGGCAATGTTTTCAATTCCAGGGGATAAAGCCCCTGGTATGGATGGATTCAGCAGCCAGTTCTTCAAGGACTCTTGGAATGTTGTAGGAGAGGAAGTAACTACTGCAATCTTAGACTTCTTCAAGTCTGGTAAACTGATAACTCAACTGCACACCACTGTTTTAACTATGGTACCTAAGGTAACTCATCCTTCTTCTGTTACTGAGTTTCGCCCTATTGCTTGCTGCTCTGTCCTATACAAATGTACTGCAAAACTTCTATGTGATAGACTTAGGAGAGTTTTACCTTACATCATCTCTGACAGTCAAGGGGCATTTATAGAGGGGAGACAAATTGTGCAAAACATAATGATTTTTCAAGACCTACTTAAACACTACAATAGGAGGAACACTTCCCCTAGATGTATGGTTAAAGTAGATTTAAAAAAAAAAAAGCTTATGATTCTGTTTCATGGGAGTTTGTGGAGGAAATACTTGTGGCTCTTAAATTTCCTAGTCAATTCATTAGATGGCTTATGGTTTGTATTACCTCTACAAAATATTCTATATCTTTGAATGGGGGACTGCATGGCTACTTTGAGGGCAAGAAAGGTCTAAGGCAGGGAGACCCTCTATCTCCTCTCCTCTTTGTGATTTGTATGGAATATTTGTCTAGAAACCTATCCACTGTTGGCAAACTTCCCACATTCAAATTTCACCCCATGTGTGGTCAACTAGCTCTCAATCACCTTATGTTTGCGGATGATCTTCTTATGTTTGCTGCTGGAAACTCTGCTTCTGTCTCTCTGTTATTAAGTGGATTTCAAGCCTTCTCTGATGCTTCTGGACTTGTTGCAAATAAACAAAAATCAGCTATCTATTTTGGCAATGTTGACATTGAAACACAACAAGTAATCGCTGCCTCTTCTGGATTCTCTACTGGCAAAGTTCCTTTCAAATATCTTGGTGTACCTATCTCTTCAAGAAGGCTCAACATAGCTGAATGTGATTGTCTCACTGATAAAATGTGTGCTAAAATCAAGATTTGGGGTAGCAGGAACTTGTCTTATGCTGGTCGTGTTCAGCTTGTAAACTCTATTCTTATGAGTCTCCATTCCTACTGGGCTTCTGTCTTCATAATCCCTAAATCTGTCTTGGAGAAGATAGCTGCTATATGCAGAAACTTCATATGGAATGGCAACATCAATTATGTAAAACCCCCACCCATTGCTTGGGATCTGGTTTGCAAATCCAAATCACAGGGAGGTCTCAATGTTAGAGATATTTTCGCTTGGAATTCAGCAGCTATGGGCAAATGCATTTGGTTTCTTGCTTCTAAGAGTGATGGAATGTGGATTAAATGGGTACATCACTTATATTTAAAAGAGGGAAGCTGGAGAGATCATTCTCCTCCTTCACATGCTAGCTGGGCATGGAGAAAATTATGTCAAGTCAGGGACCTTTTCTTAGATGGATACAATGGCAATGAGTGGATCCATCACCCTCTACACACCTACACTATTTCCTCTGGGTACAAATGGCTAAAGAAATCAAGTCTTAACCCCCAATGGACTAAATGGGTATGGAATAGGCTGAATGTTCCAAAGCACACCATGATTTGTTGGATTCTTATGCACAACAGATTAAGATCTAAAACGTGGCTTCACTCACTGGGTATTGCAGCAGATGATTCATGCTCGCTTTGTGCTATCAATCCTGAATCTCTACCCCACTTATTCTATGAATGTTCCTTCAGCTCTCAGTGTATGAAACTTCTTACAGATTGGCTTGGTATAAAATTTCCAAAACAACCCTACACCAGACTATGGCTATGGATACACAGGAGATACAAAGGATCTAAATTCAGAAAGCAGATCCTATTCGCATGTCTGGCAGCTATCACATACAGGATTTGGCTAGCAAGAAACACAGCATTATGGGAACACTCTATTCCAAGACCTGATACAGTCATCCAATGTGTGAAGTATGAAGTGAGAACAAGAACAGCAGCAATACTCCCCAAGAAGATCTTAGCAACAGATAGATTTTGGTACTTTAATACAATACATGATACATAGTCCTTTGATGTTTTTTCTTAGATGTCTCAGTTTTGGTGATTGAAAATGTTATTCCTCAATTAATATAGGGGAGGCACTTCCTAGAAGGTACGCTCCTTATTAATGTGAGACGTGCAGGGGTATGCCCCGAAGTTCTTGTATATATTGATCATTTCGGTAATATGATTCTCCTAACTATTACCAAAAAAACTACAAGTATAAACATTGATTTGAACTTGACTTGGCCATTAGACTTACTAATTTGAGCAAATATTTCGATAGCTATAAAAAGTGGACTTAAGACAATTGTTGAGTTATACATGGTTTTCATATCGGCAAGCGATGGATCTAAATTAAGGTTCTAAACGGGTCGCGCGTACCGGCGGTTGGTCAAACCGAGGTG
The DNA here is from genome assembly GCA_030267885.1 of Mesembryanthemum crystallinum. Classification (NCBI taxonomy): domain Eukaryota; kingdom Viridiplantae; phylum Streptophyta; class Magnoliopsida; order Caryophyllales; family Aizoaceae; genus Mesembryanthemum; species Mesembryanthemum crystallinum. The sequence continues at coordinate 5,371 of BSSO01006600.1, forward strand.
ATCACAAATTGACTGATTATTGGGTACTGGTTTCTCCAGTTTAAGGTGAAAGTTTGTTCACCTATAAGGTTACTTGCCGATATTGTAGGTATCTAGAATCATTAATTTGACATATTAGCCTTTAAATGACTTTAAAATTTATGGGAAATTCCACTTGGTACCCCTGTGGTTTTGACTTTTCCAATTGGTACCCAAAACATTTTTGCTATTCCAGATGGTGCCCCAGTGGTTTTGGATAAGTCTTCTCCGTGACCTAAACATGTGTTTTTCCGTCAATTTCCGTCAAATGCGTGTAAAATTACTGAAAAGCCCTTAATAAAATGTAGCACAAGAGCTATTAAACGACATATTCTGCTTCCCTCACATTGAGTGCATGAAATGACTACCAACCCCCCTTAATCAAACCCAATGTTCTAAACATCATCCCATTCTCCATCTGTCACTCTCTCTCACTCTCTCTCTCTCCTCTTCAAAAACCTCTGAGCTTCTACTGGCGATTTTGTGGTGGCGAGATTGCGGTGGCGAAGTAGTGGACGCGGTGGTTGCAGGTGGTCATCATTCGTTACGAATTTCACGGCACAATTGCGGAATCGTGAAAAAGGGTCGACATTACAATGATGAATTAAGTAAAAATTTTAGGGTTTTGCGTTAAAGATTTGGGTTTATTGTAGTTGTTTTTTAGCAAATTTGTGATTTTTGATGTTTGAATATATGATTCTTGGCTTCATTTTTTGTTTTTTTTTACCTAAATTGAATGAAGGACTTCGTAATGTTTGTGGGTTTTTGTGAATGCTCTTTATTTGATATACTCAATTTAGATTTTGTGGTTCAGATTGTTGAATGATATGTATGGGGTGGTTATTGTAAAATTTTAGGGGTTTGTATTTGTACCTATTTGTGAAATTTTGGTGGTTGGCACAAGAGCAGAGTAGTAGCACATAATGAAAACGAGAAGCAACAACATGAGCTATGGTGGCAGGAGAGAGAGAAATGAAAATTGTGGGGAAGAGTATTTAGCAGGGAAAGGGTATTTATAATGGGGAAAAGAAGATGGAAATATTTGAGAAGGAAAGGGGAAATGGAGGGAAAAATTAGAAGAAGGGTATAATGGTCTCAAAATTAGGGGGAAACCTGGTCACACGCTTTTGAACAAGCAAATCCATGCCACGTAGGCTTTTAACGGTAAAAATAGACAGAAAACATCACCTTTGGTCACGGAAGTTACTTTGTCAAAAGTACAAGGGCACCATCTGGAATAGCAAAAATGTTTTGGGTACCAATTGGAAAAGTCAAAACCACAGGGGTACCAAGTGGAATTTCCCAAAATTTATTTATACTTTTGAGATTAGTAAATTTTGTTATATGTCCACTTCATTAACCAATTGAGTTTTCATCCCGCATTGGGTCACTAACAATTTTACAAGGGTTTTGTGAAATCTATTTATTTATTTATTTATTTTTTGGTGAAAAGAGAAGCGATATATATATTACTCACCAAAAAACCAAAGTCCATTACATCACAAGATACAAAACTACTACTAAGGATTAACTAAGATGGGCAAAAAAAAGGCGTGAAATCCATTTATTAGTCTTGTTCTATCTGTTAAAGAAAAAAGGCGTGAGTGAGTACAAAGCGCCCCTGCGAAATTAAATGTATTTATTTGTTATTTACATGCTAGAGTATGAATTATTGGGTCTCGGCTCATATTTTGGAAATGTTTTGTTTTCAGGTGATGATGCTGGGCTGGGAAACGTCTAGTGTGAGAATGTTTCAGTTGCTAGGTTTTGTAAGATAATGTCAATAGTTTGTATACAAAAATAAAGAGTAACATGCAGTTTTACTTTTTTCTGTAAGATAAACAAAAGTATGTTTAACTAATAGCCTGTAAAATAGGAACTGCAAATAGCTATCTTAGGTTGTGTTTATTGTGTATCTATTACAAGTAAGTAAATAAGTAAAGAGGTTTCACTTTTGTTAATATTAAGTTTACTTTATTCTAATTTTATGGTTTTAAATTGCCTTGTAATTCCTAACCAGAATTACGGCAGTAACGCTAAAAATATAAAGTATAAAAAGATTACTATAAGATTAAATTAGGCTAATTAGCATTAACTAGCCCATATGATATTTAATTAAATTAGGGCGTTAAATATGGGCATAGACAAAGTTTCTTCTATGAACAAGGGGGCCTTCCTTGTGCGTTTCCATTTGATTGAAAATAGGAACAAGGTGGTTGAGGAGGGGCTTAAAAGGTTCGATAAGAAACCACTGATTGTTAGGCCATGGGACCCTGATGTAGATTTGGCTACAGAGTCTGTGAGAACTATACCTATTTGGGTAAGGTTCAATAAATTGAATTTGAAATATTGGGGCATTAATACCTTGACCAAAATTGCAGCACTTCTGGGGAAACCTCTGAGGGCAGATAAGCAACTATTGAAAAGCTGAGGTTGCCCTATGCAAGAGTACTGGTAGAAATACTTGTTGAGCAATCTGTACCTGATAATGNCCCCCCAATTATTAAATGGGAGGTTATCTTTGAGTGGAAACCTATTATGTGTTCCTAAGTATAGGAGCTATGGCCATGCTGAAGATGAATACAGAAAATAAGAAGGTAATAAGGTGTGGGTTCCAAAACTTGTTCTTAAACCACCTGCCATAGTCCTTGATGAGGATAGATTCAAAGTAGTTTCTTATCACAAGGTGTACAAACCCTACCCATTGTCTACTAGGTCCTCCATTGCCCGATAATGAAATAATGGCACGCTCGGAAACGACGAACCTCCTACAAGTGTGATACCCCAAGAATATTTAACACAAAACTCTTACCCTCATAAAATTTCCTTTGTTCTAAGCTTTCCATAACTTCAAACGGATCCCCAATCGGAGTTCCGGATCAAAAGTTATGGCCATTTGAAGGTTTCGGCACAAAACCGAGACATGGAACGGCAAACGGATTGAATATCCGCCCAAAAACCCGCGAAAAGAGCAAATGGACCCAGATTCATGGGTACATACCAGATTAAGAAAAATAAGTACGCTTTGAATTTCAGTTCTTGGCCAATCGAAGGTGCGCCATACCGTTGACCAGGCTCCCCGCCAGAGCGGGGGGAAGACCGCCATAATGGCCTTGAGACCGCCAGAACGGCCTCAAGACCACCTGGCCAGTCTCAAGACCCCCAGGGTGATCTCACCCCCACCAGGGCGGTTGGAGCACCCCACAACCCACATAGCAAAATGTAGTCAAGGGCTAAGGATATTGCATGCTTGTCATCTGAAATAAACGGCAAAATTCGCTTTCGATCCATTTGAATAGATTTCACATTCCCGAACCGGAGTCTCTCTTTCGGGCAAAACATGAAGTCACGCTCTATGTGGGGAGTAGGGCGCATTTTGGACCCGACTGTGATATCTCTCTAGATACTCGTGTTCGGTGCCTCCACAGTTTCCATATTCCTAAAATATGGGGGCGACTTCCTCACCTTGCTAAATGAACAAAACATGATAAAAACGGCCATGACGATCCCCAATAAACAAAAACCGAATTCATGCAGAGAACGCAGGGGCCACCGCCGCCCGATCCTTGGGTCCCACAGAATGACGACTTTAGTGGGGATCACTCGAGTAAGAGAATGTGACTTTGAAAACTTGGATCGAAACATATTTTTCCATTTATTTCACATGATATTTTGCCCGTTGCATTGCATACATATACATTGCATGTTGTCCCGCGTGATATCCTCACGGCTATTACTAGAATTTCACCCCCGGGTTTGTGACATGCACCTTTGGACAATAAGCATCCATACGATGTTAGGGGGCAGCGCGCGTATGCACATTCCCAACCCACGATACCTTCCTTACCGTCCATGACGGTAGGATAACGATATCCCTTGCCGCCACGCACACACACACACGAGTTGCTTGGGAAATCGATGCGTGGAAAAGCCTTTCACCCCCGAGCCAAGCCAATCGAGTCAAACTAGAACCCGTGCCTAGGCATAACTAAAGTATCATGGTCCATCTACATGTGCTTTGTGTGTTTATGTGTTGCTTGACTAACGCGCTAATTGAGAAACCCTTTAGGACTAGTTCCCTCCCTTTGGGCACGGTTTTCAGTCTCTTTTTCCAAAAGTCACCGATGACGCTAACCGCCTTGTAAACTCAACGGTCGTTATGTGCTTTAGCCCACACAAAAGAATGTTACATCCACAAAAGTGTCCTCCATTTAACATCTTGCATCCACAAAAGAGTCTTACGCCCACAAAAGTGTCTCCCATTTAGCACCCAGAAAAGAGTCTTACATCCATGAAAACGTCCTCCCTTTAGCGTCTTGCATCCACAAAAGGGTCTTACACCCATAAAAGTGTCCTCCATTTAGCGTCTTGCACCCACAATAAGCGTCTTGCAAAAGAGTCTCATACAAACTCTCACGAATGTCGTGTCAAAACCCCATATATGGCATATGCACATAAACGACCCAAATAATGAGGCGGCCATGTTGAGGTTAAACCTAGGGTCACTCCCCTCCTTTTTTCTCTTACATTCAAATAAAACAAAAATAAAATGAGTTTTGCAAAAATATTCATTTTTTCTCTAGTCATGTGCTAAGAGTCTTTCTGTGTTAAGAATAGGGGACCAAAGGAGAAGGTACGACCCCCCATTGTGGTCTAGGGAAAGAGGTTCAAGGTTGGTAAGGCAAAGATCTGATCCAGGCCTACAGGTCGTCATCTCTCGATCTCACTTGGTCTGAAGAAGCTGCACTAACTCCCATCATGGCACCTAACCCGCCGACCGAGCCGACTCTTGCACAGGTCATAGAGGAACTCCATGGTTTGAGCGACCGTCTCAACCAAGTAGAACTTAGGGATGGCACCCCACCTCCCGAAAGCGAAGAAGTTCGCGCCCTCATGGCTAAGATAGTCCACCTAGAAAAAGTGATGGCAGAGACCCAGGTCTTCAACGACTTCATGATCAACAACGAGGGGATAACTCCAGACATTCAGAGTACTCTCCCAACCAAGTTCTCCATGCCGAAAGTACCACTCTTTAAAGGGACAGATAACCCTCAAGATCATCTTCGAGCATTCACCACCGCACTTAGCCTTAGAGGGGTGGATAAGTCCCTCTATATCCATCTCTTCCCACAAACCTTGGACCCCACCGTCCGAAGCTGGTTCTTCAAGATAGATCCACAAAAGATCCAACAATGGGGACATTTGACGTCACTCTTCCAAGCTCGGTATGCCTTTAATGTCGTGCCTCCCATGACACTAAGGGAACTGGAAATCACCAAGCAAGGTGATAATGAAGGTTTTACCACCTTTGTCAAGAGATGGAGGAGTAAGGTGGCGGAAAGGATCGATTATCGCTAAAGTGAGAATGGAGCTTTTCTCTCTCAAGGAGCACGATAGCAACCTTTGCTAAAGTGCACCAATTCCCATGGGGAGGGGAGGAAGACCTACCACTAGGAAGCAAACTGAGCGGAATGTTCAATCAAACAATTCGTCCACAACAATGTCGCATAACAGTTCGAATGTGAATAGTGAAGATCAACCAAATGCTACGAAAGTTGCCCGAAATTTGGTACCTGCAATGGAGAATCCAAGCAATCAAAAATCTGCACAACAACATCTTGAAGAGTGGGTTGAGATGATTCAATCGGCGTCGAAATCAAAACAACGGGAGTCATGGGCTGAACAGGTGGAATGGGAAGAACGGGAATCAGGTAATAAATCGATCTGGGAATCCTTTGATGTGAGTAAATTGAAAAATGCGGGGTTTAAGCTTGATTATGTAGTTCCTGAGGTAGTAGGAGACACGGAAATAGGGAGGATAGATGCTGGTGATATTTCAATATTGGAGCTCTGCTATAGTGTGTTATGTGCTAGGAGCTACTCCTCCGTATTCGGTTATCAATGGGTTTATTCAACGTATATTGGGGGAACATGGAATCTCTAAGATAGTTATGCTGAATAATGGAATTATACTGGTTCGATTTGACACTGAAGAGGGACGAGATGATGTTTTACAAAGGGGGATTTACCATTTTGATAATAAACCTTTGATTGTTAGGGCATGGCATAAAGATCTGGAACTCACGAAGGATACACTGACCACTGTGCTTGTGTGGGTTAGATTGGTTAACTTGGAGTTGAAATTTTGGAGTGCAAAAAGCTTGAGCAAGATAGGTTCGCTGATTGGGAGGCCCATGATGGTCGATAAGAACACACAACATAAGAATGGGGTGAAGTTTGCTCGCCTTCTGATAGAGGTTGAAATAGGGTAGATGAAAAAGCAGGTACAATTTCTGGATGAGAATGGGGAATTAGTGGAGCAGAGTGTCCATTATGAATGGAAACCTATAAAATGTGACTTTTGTCAAAAATATGGCCATGAAAAGGATTTATGCAGAGCA
>BSSO01006601.1:0-11786 GCA_030267885.1 Mesembryanthemum crystallinum
AAGAGTTAGAGCAACTTTTGTGATAAATTAGCAGTAAAAAAGTGGTATTAGGATAGAACAAAGTGGCACTCAAAACTGGCACTAACTAAGTTTGTGATAACTTAGCTATGAAAGGAAATAGTTGAAAGTTGTTTCAAAATTGTAATAACTTAGTTGTAGCTATACTTATAAAGTGAAAGCTTGTATGAATTGTTTCACAAAATTAGTTGTAGTTGTTGCTGTAGCTGCAGCTGCAGCTGCAGTGTTGTTTCAAAAACTGTTTGATAGTTGAAAGAAAAAGGTCCAAGTTTCGAACTTTTAACTTTTACTCAAAAACTAATTGTTGGTGCCACACATAGCCCATAATATTGATCTTATTAGAGGATATATATTTGATTGGGCCTCCAACCATCAGCTTAAACTTTTGGTTGAATCGGTTCCTTCACATGGTATCAGAGCTTCAATGACCAAGAGGTTTTGAGTTCGAATCCTGGTGACCCCCTGCTCCTATGGTTGAGATTCCTCCTATAGTTGAGCCTTAGCACAAGGTAGGGTGGGCCTGTGCATGATCCACGCTTCAAGCCCAATGGACATTCGCGTGAGGGGGCGTATTAGATGATATATATTTGATTGGGCCTCCAACCATCAGCTTAAGCTTTTGGTTGAATCGGTTCCTTCACAAAAAACCATTGGTTGAATCGGTTCCTTCACAAAAAAACAAGACCACTTTTATCAAACTTGTTACGCATTTTTATATGATCACCATTGCCCTTTATCCAATTATTCTTTTTTTTTTTCCTTTTTCGATAAGAACCTATTATTAAAAATTATGGAAGTGTATTCCTAGAATTGGAAAATAGCAATATTATTTAATTACATTCAGGTAATAATGTTTTTTTAAATAGACTACAAAGATAATAATGTTAACGTTTTAAAAATCACGACTAGGGACTTGTAAATCGAAAACAGCAGAAGAGCATGTGTTGGACGATTTGATTCAAGTCTTATACAGTGGTTTTGGGCCTAATTTTGGTCATGGCCTCTCAACATCTAAGCCCAAAGGGGAGAGATTCGTATAGTGAGGCATGTGAGTTGGGTTTTGGAATCGGACCCTCACATATGGTAAAACTCTCTGTAGAAAACAATCTAAATGTTTGATTTTAGGCCTCTAATTCTATTTGGATAATTCTAAAGAGCGAGCATTATTGGTTTCGGACTATACAACAATATTTTTTTAGAGAGCACACATAGATATTGGTCCTATTGTTTCTTTTATAGCCTCATCCATCCTTTTATATATCCTGTTCCCATTGAGAAACTCTGTAGTTTTCTACCCAACTCAACCAAACAATCCTTATTTATCATAGAAAGTAATATTCAATCAGTTTTGAATATGCTACTACCTTACAATGTTCCTAATAATAAAAATATAAACATAAAACTATGAATGAATTCAAGATAAATCTCTCGCTCATCATCATAACCTCTGTCCTCAGTTTCCTTATTGCTTCATGAAATTACTCTTCAAAAAAATCATTTGCACACAACATAAAAAGTACTCCACTTTTATTTCACCATGTCAAAACTCAAAACCACATACATAAGAATGTAACCATAAAGATCAAGTATTGCACATTTATTTGTATAAATATAAGCTAATTACATGATCCATCCATGCATCAAATAATTAAATTGCAATTGCAAGTCTCAACTTCACACTGATTAATTAAGTTGGTCGTGCCCGTGCAAAGATACCAAAAGCAGGATTAGTGATGGTAAATCCACCATCAACAGCAAGGTTATGGCCGCTCACGTACTTAGACTCGTCACTAGCAAAGTAGAGCAGAGCCTCGGCAACATCTTTGGACTGTAGACACTGGCCTTTCAGGTTATTGTACACAGAAACATCGTCTTTGAACTTGAACAAATTTTGTGTCAAGACAGTGGAAATGAAATAGGGGGACACACAGTTGGCTCGAATACCATACTGCTCAAGCTCCACCGCGAGGTTCTTGGTGAGCCCGATGATCCCATGCTTTGAGCTTGTATAGGCGTGAGTTGCGAGTCGCGATCCCTCCCACACTCGAACACACACTGCCAACACTGATTATGCTACCTTGTCCATTCGGGATCATCACTCTTGCTGCGTGCTTTGAACCCAAGAAAACACCTGCATGGATGATCGAAGATAGATAAATTAAAATAACTGATCGAAAACAATGGTGAATTATTATTTATTATTATGGTTAAAGTTTATTATTGAATCTGACTTTTTGACTCTACTAATAATATAATCAAATGTGAAGGAAGGGGATACATTGTATATATGCATCCTGGATGCATACCTGTGAGATTGACGCTAATAACTTTTTCAAAGTCAGCAATGTCATTGTCAACAATGCTAAGCTTGGCTTCTTCTGCAATGGCAGCATTGCTGATCATCACGTCGAGCTTGCCAAACTTGTCCACGGCCATGTCCACGGCACCTTTGACATCAGCTTCTTTGGTGACATCGCAGTGAGCGAAGGCCGCCACTGCAGGTCCACCAATGTCCTTACAAATCGATGTCCCTAGTTCATCTGCCATGTCTGCAACCAGTATTTTGGCTCCGTGTTTGCTGAATAGTCTAACGGTCTCCTCCCCGATCCCTCTAGCTCCACCGGTGATCAGTGCAACCTTTCCTTGTAACCTAGGACGCATTAATTTAGACAAATTTAATTAAATTACAATGTGGATAATAATGTATATGAACATCTTTGTTCTTATTGCTTCTACAACAATATAGAACACAGCTTTGCTTGCACTAATTGCAAGTTCGTGTGCTTCCTGAACACAATTACGACACTTAAAAGCAAAATTGAAAACAGGCACCCCTCAATCTGATTTGTGGGACGAAAATATATATGCTTTCTATTTGGTATTAAGTATTAATAATCATTAATTTTAAAATATAGCTGTTACTACGAATTTTTATATCTATTATATCCCATTGACGTACAACTAAGGGAAACAAGTTTTATTTTTTTGGGGTAAAACGGCACATGATAATTTGTGACTCAACCAATCAATTTTGTAAATGCCAAGTTATAACTAACTTTTTTCCAATTATTCTCACATGAGGCCTGATATTTGGAGGGAAAAAAAAAAATACCATCTTTTCCTTTTTCAAATATCAGACCTCGTATAAAGAAAGCCTAAAGACAACAATGGCAATAAAGAGGGCGATGATAGGTGTGTACCTTTTTGCAAATGCTGCTGAGATGCCTGCCATCTTTAGGAATGGTGTTTATAGTGCACTAATAAAAATTCGAGCTTCTTCAACAATAATGTTACCTCACAAATCGATGCAAGAAGCGTATACGCAAACGCTTTATATAGACAAATGAGTTCAGAAACCTCCTTAACACCCTTCAATAATAAAAGTACAAAATTTATTACAAAAACAAGGAAAAAAAAAGAAAAGGGAAAAAAATAGGTAAGTACATTGTACAAGTGACAAAGAGAAATTTACATCTTTTGCAACCATCCAAAAGAAAAAGGAAATAATTATGCTATGGATAGCAATATAGCATAGTTATTTCCTCTCTGTCACTCAATGCTTGCCTATTCTTTTTCCCTTTTCTTTTCCTTTTTTTTTTCGCACTTGTAAAACATTTTTCTAGAATGGCCTTGTTTGGCAATTAGCTTATAGCTGATAGCGGATTGTAGTAAGCGATTTGACTAGCGGATTACATTTTCCTACAATGGCCTTTGTATATTAATTAGCGGATTGGAACAAATCCTCTAATCCAATATGATGTTTACCAAACACTAATATTAGAAGATTGTGGTGGTCAAAGCTCTAATATGACAGCAATCCTCTAGCCGTTATTCAATCTTCTTTTTACCAAACAACGCCAATGTAAAATCGGTTTTTTATAATAGGTTTTGAATGATGATGATAATGAAATGAAATTGATATATATAAAATTAGTTGTAGTTTTCATTGGATGTTTCCTATAGTTATTTAAGTCAGTATTTTTTAGGAAAGTAGTTGGTGTATATGTTCCTCTTTCACATGAATGAGGACGACACACATAAATCTTCCTCATACGCACCTGGGAGATCAAGGAAGCAGTTCAAAGGTAGAANAAGTCACATTCATATGGAAGTTATATATAGCTTTAATTACACTTGTTTCAAGATATTCTTTGTTATAGATGTCTTAAAATTAAACTTTTTATGAATGAAAATACACTTTTCCTTTCAAAAATAATGTTTATTCATAAAACATCTTCAAACACTTTTCATGGCATCTAGGGCTGTTCCTAACCTTTCGTGGGCCCTAGGGCGAAGTAAACATAAGGGCCCCTAAAGAGAACTTTTTTTTTAAAAAAAAAAATCAACAAAAATATGTATCAAATAGGATTTGAACCATAAATCTAATGATTAGTAATATCCTCTCTTACCAACTCAACTAATCGCAAGGTTTTAATAATAATTACAAGATAATATATTTATTCTCTCTAACAGCGATAAAACTTACAACAATTTTTTTATTTTTTTGGGCCCCCTTCCGACTTGGGCCCTGGGTGGTCGACCACCCTGACCTACCCCAGCAAGGAAAGGATTTTGTTTTTCCTTTAAAGAACAAATAGAAAAGAGAAAGACAGAATAATGGAAAGCAAAAATGGAATAAATAGAAGAGAAAAAGAATAAATTTAGACATTCAAATTTGGGAATTTAATTATACAGTTAAAGCATTATAAAAACCGTGACTAGCCATGTTAATTAGGAACTCGATTGACATGTTTTTAAACCATACACTATCAATCGGGTCATATGGTTGAATTTTAGCTATATATTAGTGAACTACTCTTATTTGTATCCCACCCTACCAACAAGAAACAAAAAGCAAATATCAAATTTGCTAGCCCGAAAGAATATTTCTTTAGTAATAAATCACAATGTCTTTCAATGTTGTTTTCCTTTTTCTTCAGATCAAAAGGACTCATTAATAGGCCTACACGTGGAGATCAGGAGTGAAATATTGCACACAAACACAAGTAAAGTTCTATCGTATGCTAGAACCAAATTGGCGTTAGTTGCAGTAACCCATTAGACTTATATACTAATCTTCTCACTCCAATTCTTTTGATGTGGAACACTCGCTCACATGTAAAGTTCTCTCTTGTAAGAATCTCCTGCTATATAGTGAACCACCACACCCCTAATGTCTGCCCTAGTCACCAAGTTTTACCCAATAACAAACCAAATGAATACTATGAGTAGCTCACATCACTTGCAAGTTGCAACACCCTCCAATTTCTTTAGACGAAAAATCACCAACCCATTGATAGTTTATATAGTTATTATTGTAATTTATTAATTAGTGTTATTGTTATACGGCCCAACCCATTGTAATTAGGACCCTATACTCTCTTGTATCTTGATATAATGTTAATGTTAATCAGTACGTAAAACCCCAAAGGAAATTCTACCTATCTTCATGTTATCAGAGCTTCCGCTCTTAAAACCCTAACCCTACTCAAAATCTTAGCCTCACCCATTGTGTCGGTCGCCGCCGATCAGCAAGTCATCTAGCCGCATGTCATCTTTACCGTGCTTTATTGTTAAATTTTCAACATTTGGGCCCATTATAGAGTGTCCATAACATGGAGGCGATTTTAACCCAAAACCAATTGCTAATCGGTGGAGTAACCCCTTTTAGTTATAAACACCTCAAGCCTCTTCTATTTTATCCATGTGGGACTTTCCCACTTAACACCCCGCCGCACGCAAAGACCCATCTTGGGCTGAAGCGTGGACACATCAAAGCTTACCCAGGCTGTCACACGCGCGTGGGCTAAACAGGGGCACCTCGCCGCACATAAATGCCACTTTTGGGCTTCACAACATGTGGGCCAACAGGGGTCATGGAAACAGGATTGAAACCTGCTTTGATACCATGTTAAATTTTCAACATTGGGCCCATTAGAGAGTGTCCATAACATGGAGGAGGTTCCAACTGGGGCACCCCAATAGTGGTATTATGTGCGGCGGGGTGCCCCCAGTTGAGCCCACGCGCGTGTGACAGCCTGTGTAGGCTTTGATGTGTCCACGCTTCAGCCCAATATGGGTCTTTGCGTGCGGCGGGGTATTAAGTGGGATGTCCCACATTGATAAAATGAGAGTGCATTGAGGTGTTTATAACTAGGGGAGTTACTCCACCTATTGCCAATTGGTTTTGGGTTGGAACCTCCTGCATGTTATGGACACTCTCTAATGGGTCCAAATGTTGAAAATTTAACACTTACGCTAGGACTTAGCTTGTCCCTGTCCTTTGTGATCCTGCTTCCGTTGCTGCTGCTGGTTGTCCCGTTCGTGCCCTACTTGCTCCTTCGACGCCGCACACCGTGTCTTTGTGCGTCACTTCTTTCCCTCGGTAATTCTCCCTCCCCCTCTCTTCCTCTCTTGTTTCCCTGATCTCGCTTTCCCTCCCCCTCCCTTAAACCGTGACCTCCCCTCCCCTCCCCTTCCCCTCTTGCCCTCTTATACTTTGTCCTTTACCCTATAGTTGTCATGGCTGGTGATCAACCACCTAAAACTGAATAGACTTATGGTATTACCAACATCTGGGCCTACATCCCTATAATCTTTGACACGGATGAACTTAATTATAATGCTTGGTGTATACTGGTTTAAAACCTATTGTCGTAGTTTCGGTGTTTTTGGTTATTTAGATGGCACAACTAAACCTTCGAGTAAAGATGATCATGAACGAGAATGCCTTGATAACTTAATTAAAATGTGAATTTATGGCAAAATTTCAAATAATTGCTTCAAATAGTTCTCAAAATTGACACTACCTCCCGTGGTTTGTAGGTTGTTCTTGAAAATCTTTTTCGGGATAACAAGGATGTTAGGATAATTGACTTAGACAATGAACTCCGTACTCTTATGATTAGAGACGACGGTGTCTATAAACAATGAACTCCGTACTCTTATGATTGGGGACATGTCCATAAAAGAGTACACCCATAAAATCAATACCCTAGCAGACCTTCTGAGAAGCTACAAATTGTATCTTCTATTTATACCCCTATTTTAACTTCGTATAAGTCAAAAGTGGTAGAGGAGGTGGTGGAAGAGGGGGTGGTGAAGAAGAAAAATGGGGGAAAAAGTTGAAGTTGGGAGAAGCTTGGCCAAACAGGCACTTAATAATTCCTCCCCTTAACAACAATTTTGTATGTTTTTATTTATTTTTATTTATTTATTTATTTATTTATTTTTTGTAGTTCATCCTAATGTAAGTTTAAATTTGAACCATCATTCCCTTCAAAAAATGGAACTTTGATTATAGTTCATCCTAGTAATTAAGGGGATAGAAAATCATACAAAATTATCACTATTATTATTTGATATATTTGTTGTCAATAATCCAAATTTTACTCTAGTTGAAAAAAATAATACGAACTTTTAAAATTGCATACAATAGTCTCAATTTTACACTTGACTGCACGGCGTGCAACCTGAGTGACGGATACCTTCTCTATTACTAACCATGTGACAAAATACGTAAATCTGTCAGGCCAGCATCTCGAATTGGTTAGAGGCATAAGGCCTTACACGGCCTGGGGCATGTTTATAAGGCCGTGTCGTATGACACCCCTTCTAACCACATAAGCATATTCAAACCTCTATTCGTTAATTAAGACTGAAATTCTCACCCTCTTCTATTCTTTTTCTTTTATGGTTTTGTTTTCACTTGTACCTAACAAAAACGTACCAAACATATATATTGACTTTTTAAAGGTAGATTACATATTTTAATGAACTTATATTTTGTCATTTTTCTCAAACGGCGGAGATTAAGATAAATGATTCAGATATCATTACAATATGTGTGGCTAAAAAATGAGTAATTTTAACAATTGCTTAGTTTGAACTTGCCAACCATCCGTTTCATAGGTCTTTCGTTGTTGGTCAATGAGTAGCAATTTACTAGTAGTTGTTATTTTTGTTCTGTTACAACTGTTTTTAACTATTAGTTTATTAATTTAATACTCCTGTAAATTAAAATTGAATACTCTTAGATTTTCTATGTCATTTCTATTCTTTGAGTCGATTAAGATAGGTTAGTTACATCTTACATGTCTATATATATAAAGCGTTTGCGAGTTCAATTAAGGCAACGGGTTGTGAGCGAACGTTGATATTGAACTGAAACTCAAATTAATTGTACTAGGTGAAGTCTAAACACTCCTAATATGGCAGGCATCTCAGCGTTATCAGTATTTGCAAAAAGGTATTTATTGTTCAAGTAATTTCACCATTGTTTATTTCACACATATAATTGTTCATTCAATTCAGTTGCAATTCAGTCACGCTCAACATCGTTCAGTTATAATGAACCGAGCCTAAAATAAGATTTGCCTTAATTAATGTGTGCGACAAAGGCTAGAAGGGAAGGTGGCACTGATTACCGGTGGAGCGAGAGGAATCGGTGAAGAGACAGCTAGACTATTCAGCAAACATGGAGCCAAGATACTGATTGCGGATATAGCAGATGAATCGGGGCAGTCGGTATGTAACGACATTGGTGGCACGGACGTGGCTGCCTTTGCTCATTGCGACGTCTCCAAAGAAATGGACGTCAAAGCTGCGGTGGAAATGGCCGTGGACAAGTTTGGCAAGCTCGACGTGATGATCAACAATGCTGCCATAGCGGATGAAGCTAAGCTTAGCATTGTTGACAATGACATTGCTGCCTTTGAAAAAGTTATGAGCGTCAATCTCACAGGTATACTACATACATATACATATAAACGATAAATAGACTTTGGCCTTGTTTGGATACCATCTTTTTGAGCCAACTTGTTAAATTTTCAGCTTGTTTGACTATTTGACAATTTGAAAGTAAAATAAAACTTGTTTGATAACCAGCTTATTAGATGGCTTTTTGGACCCAAACAATCCAATTTGGAAAAGCTTAGGGGGTAGCTTTTTGCATTGGCTTGTTGAATTCCTCTATTTAAAATGACCCTCTTACCCCAATGTTGGTAATAATTACACCCCAACCAATTTTACCCAAATTATACCCATGTCTTTATTTGTTATTTTGCATATTACCAGCTACTTATAACCAGCTAACTTTATCAAACATCTTTTATAACCAGCCAATACCACCAGCTAGTCAAACCAGCTAATATAACAAGCTATCAACAATCAGCTACCCCGCTACCAGCTACTAGCTGATTGGCAAACAAGGCCTTTATTTTAGTTACACAATAATTGATTAATTTGTTTTCTTCAATAACTTTCATTTAAATTTTTGCAAGCTAAGGTCATTGAACGAAGAGTAATACTTTTTGTACAATTGTCTAACGGTTAGATAACTTTTCAATATTTAGCTGTGAAATCGCAAAATTTATCTGGAAGCTTAAGTTGTATTTCTAGAATTATTTAATTAAGAGTCTTATGGTCTTACGATTTACTGTAAACAATTTAAGGATTAACTTAAGAAGTATTATTAATGACTTTTCACAATTTTGCAAATAACATATTGTGTAAATTGTTTAGCAATTGCTTTAAGTGTTTTATTGGTAGACTTTGAGAGTATCAAACATGGGTGACTTTTAGCAAACTCACAATTAGACGAGTCTATAGGAGAATTTCCGTTGAACGGATCGGAACATTTAATTCAATAGTTTGTCGATATGCAGGAGTATTCTTGGGTGCAAAGCACGCAGCGAGAGTGATGATCCCCAACGGGAAAGGTAGCATAATCAACATTGGAAGTGTGTGTTCGAGTGTCGGAGGGATTGGAAGTCATGCCTACGTGAGCTCGAAGCATGGGATCATTGGGCTCACGAAGAACCTCGCGGTGGAGCTTGGGCAGTATGGTATTCGATCCAACTGTGTCTCCCCCTATTTCATTCCAACTACTTTAACAAAAAACTTCTTCAACTTAAAAGACGATGCTTCTGTGTACACTAACCTGAAAGGCCAGTATTTACAGTCCAAAGATGTTGCCGAGGCTCTGCTCTACTTCGCCAGTGACGAGTCTAAGTATGTGAGCGGTCATAACCTTGCTGTTGATGGCGGCTTCACCATTACTAATCCTGCTTTCGGCCTCTTTGCACGGGCATCATCACCAACTTAATTATTCTTCATTACCAATTTTGTGTTCCATGACTCCAATAAGTTCTTGTAACTAAGAATATGCATGTTGTTGATCGTACAAGCAAACTTTATCATTTCAGATTGTACTTTGTCTCTCAAAACCTCAATTCAAATAATCAAATAGCAGATAGTTTGGACTTCATTGCAATCGCAATAATACAATCTGTAATTAAATTATGTAACACGATTATTTCCAATTAGTGTCTTTCAATATTATTTGTTGTCAACTACAGTCGCATTAACTTTTATATCTGAAATTAGCTTCGCACATGAGAATAGAGTGGCTCAGTAAACTGCATAGTAGTATTATATAGTCTTTCTTTGTTTCTTACTCAGTATTTTGTTTGTGTTTGCATACAGGGCCGGGTGCTTTGTATATAGGGAGTATATTATATCGTCGACATTGGTCTATTTAAAGGACGACATGGTACTAACCACCCACCCTTAATTTGCACACCATTGTGTGAGCTAGAGTGAGATATAAAGAGGTATGGTATACGTTGCAATGTGGGTGGATTATGTTTTGGGATTATTGCTATTGTTGTCACCACTTGGGTGGCTCTTATGGTGGTGGAATGAGATGTGGTATGTCGCCCCGGTTAAGGCGAGGTGGTCGCCTCCGTTGAACACCAAAGTACCACCAGGTCACCTAGGCCTTCTTCTTGTAGGGGAGATCCTCTCCTTTTTATGGTACTTTAAGATCCTTCGTCAACCCGATAAATTTATCGACTCTAAGAGACACAAGTAAGGCCCCGTTTTTTTTCATCTTTTCCGTACTTTTTTCCAATTGAGTTTGCTTAATTTGCCCATAAATAGAGTTGCTAAGCAATTATCAAGTCATATGTTATTCCTAGAAATGTTCAGCAATACAATAGAGTTTAGACTAGATTTTACTGGTTTTACTAGATCTAATAGCTACTAATATAATTTTGGGTGTTTGATAAAGTAGTATTTTAGTGTATTGGTTATTAGTGGTTTGAGTAGTGATTTTGAAATGCTACCTAGATTAGCTTCTTAGATAGCTCTTAATGATAGGTTTTTTTTTACATAGTTGACTGTTAATCTCAACATCTAAAGTTACATTTCTTTTTAGAACCGCTAATTAACAACAACAAATTAAAACAACTAACGAGTACGGGAACAACTACGGTTAGTGAATATAAATCATTTCTTGATCAATTATGTGGTAGTGCCAGAGCAGATAGGTAAGTTAATTAATTATGTGTGTAGCTTAGAGATGTCAATCCCAACCACACCCGTTTAATACGATCCGACGCGGTATTAGTAGATATGAATGACACTAAATGGTTGAAAGGTAGGTCAAATATGGATATAAATGCCAAAAGGATTAGATATGGATGACAACTTTATCGTCCATTTTATCCACCCGGTATTATTCTTTAAAATATTTAAATAACACCATATATATAAGGAATTTACTGAACTTTGGCAGCACTTTAATTTCTAGTTTCTAATGACATTCGTGTATTGATTTCAATTTTTGATATGTATTACTTTAACGTTTATTGACAGGCCCGCAAGTGCACGGGTTATGTCGAAGTAGTAAAATATCGTCTCCACAGGGAATTAGTAACTTCAACTACCGATTTAGCCTAGATTTTACACAAGCTAAGCCGAAACAA
>BSSO01006602.1:0-11785 GCA_030267885.1 Mesembryanthemum crystallinum
AATTTCTTACCATTCTCAAAGAACCAAAAAAAAAAAAAAAAACAAAAAAAGCATGGAATAACTTGTTGTAACTTATTATAACTTATTATCAAAGCATATTATTCGCTGCATTATGGGCTCTGTGTCCTTTTGATTCAGGATTATTATAAAGAGCAATATATAGATTACTCTTATTTTTTGTAATCATTATGTTTATTTTCACTATATTAAGCATAAGAGTATTGATAAATAAACCATATTAGTCAAATAATTAGCAATTTATATCTTGTAAATCAATAATTATTTTCTTGGATCATATCAATATTTTTAATGTACAATTTTTTTTTGGGGGGTTGAATAAAAAATTAAACATCATTATATAAATTGGTCATTAACTCGATGATGACTAAGAACTAGATGGCTAAAATGTCAAATATGTATTTAAAAAAGACTCATATTGCCACATTGGTATTTAAAAAAATTTCGGCGAGAATAGGCTATTTAAAATTACAGATTTGACATTTGAATCTTAAAAATATATCATTTTAAATACCCTATTGTCATCGAAGTTTTTTTTAATACCAATGTGGTAATAGGGGTCTTTTTAAAAAATCAATTTCGATCAAACACGATAGAAATTTACAATTCTACCAATAAGTGGGAAAAAAAATTTAACAAAGAAAAAATTGAGAGGAGAAGAAAGAGAGTTTTTTGTTATTTATTTTTTTTTTTTTTTTGAGGGAAGATAAAAATCAAAGTTAGGAGAGAGAGAACTTTTTAAAAAAAAAAAAAAAAACAAAAGACTACAATGTTTGTACACTTGGGGAAAAAAAAAACGCAAAACAAAACAAAAACAAAGAAAAAAAAAAACAAAAACAAAAGGTAAAGTTGACTACGTTAATTGGTGGAATTGTTGGATCGTTCTAAACTTGGAAACAAACAAAACGATCAAAAAAAAAAAAAAAAAAAAGAGTAAAACGTTGATGGTGCTAACTGTTAAGTAGTATTACAAGGTTTGATATGATGATTGAGTGATTTGGGTAGCTTTTATACACTTTTCTATTTCAATTGATTTTCTTTTATTACCTAATTTAAAATTATTAATTTTAGTTATTTACAAAACTTTTCTTATTTTTTCATATTTTTCATTTTATACCCTATGACATGGCAGGCTAGCTACTCCATGATGATGTGGCAATTGCCATATCATCAGGAGACAACTTTTTTTTGTCACCCATGGAGACCTTTAGCAGCTTCCTTAGCACAGATACAAAATGGAGACAATACAATTGTCATTTGATTCACACAACAAACTACAAGGAAAATATATTACCCTTCATTTTACGGTTAATCGGACAAGTCTTATCTTTCATTAACCCGATCTAAATATGTCCTAAGAAAATGAACTGAACTATTTATCGATCGTACCTATGGCTACTATTTTTTTTTGGCTTCTGACAACACCTCTTACGTTACCGGAGAAACTCTAGTAGTTGCTGGAGGGATGAATTCTAGACTTTAGTGAAAATTGCCGGATTCATATATGATCAAGTTTGTAATTCTCCTCACTCGCTTTTAAAAATTATACTCCCTACATTATCAGGTGAATTGTCTTGGTTGACTTTTTTGGTCAAAAATGAAAAACATTTGACCTTATAAAACAAAGTTATACTCCATAATTATGACTAATCTAAACATTATGGCTCATAATATCTTATACAGTTTGTGATGAGAGTAATTTAAGGCTAAAATTGATCCTTAAAAATTGTAAAAGTCAACTATGACAGATTTGTTAGAATATACTCGAGTATGTATTGTGTATCCTTCTGTAAAGGATAATTAGTAAAGTTATTTTACTCCCTCCGTTTTTTTTTTAAATGTCGTTTTAGATTTTCGTGTCCAAATTTGATTATTAAATTGTATAAATTTTACTTTGATTCACAATATGAAAAAATACTTGCTAGTTTCGTATCGAAAAGTACTTTCATAATATATGCTTTTTATAATTTTTGGTTATATATTTTGAGAGATATTGATGGTCAAAGTTCGATCTCGAAAAGCGAAAACAACACTTATAAAAAACCAGATGGAGTATCTTTATATATATATGGAAGCAATTGCAGTTCTTATATCATCAATTCAAGGCAATATTTGTATTATTTTTTTATTTTTTTTATTTTTTTGCTCAACAAAAGGCGATATTTGCGTTTGCCATGTCATGTATGCAGCTTTGTTACCGCAACTCCAAGGGTACAGTCAACAGTGTTACCCCATAGTAGCCCGTACGCCCGTCTCATGGACACATATATATAGAGTGCCTACAATTAGCCGGGATGGGATTTAGAGATTACCTCAAATCTATAAGTAAAAAGAGTATATCAACAATGTTTAGCACAATTGGTTGTAGACTTGTACTTCAGTTGTGGCATTCAAATGTTAAAACATGAAAGAAATTAGTACTAAGATAATTGCAAGTTACTATGAAATGGTAATAAATTAACTATAACTGTAGCTTTTACAAAAAGCTAGTATGAGTAGCTTTCACAAAATTAACCGTAGCTTTAAAAATTGCTTAATAGGCGAGAGCTGAAAAAAAAGTAGCTGTATAGCTGCAAGATTCAAGCCAATTCGTTCGTAATGGGTGGATTATGTGGAACATGAACTTCTTTAAATAAGAAATCAAGTTTTCAGAAAAATAATACCCATGGCCGCCATCTCCAAGACCTGTAAGGCTGTAATGCAATGCAATATCTAAGTCGAAAATGATAAACGCAGTCAGGAACAAACCATATATACGATAGATATTCTTTTATGAAATCAGATTTGATGATACACAAGACACTACAGTGGAGTATTCTTCTACCTGCATGCCCATGCAGCAACGTGCATGTCAACCCAAAAATGCAAACGAACAATTAAAAAGAAAAAAAAGATAAGGGAACAAAAAAAACAAGAAAAAGCAGAAGATATGAGCCACTTTAGAACTGATCGGAACTTATGTACACAAACTCGAGCTAAAAAATTAGAATACATTGTGGCTCACCATGACATCCCTACCTGCTTTTCTCGTGGTGGACGGATGAGGAAAGCTTCTTCTCCCCTATTGTAAAGATCCGATTTAAACACAAATTACAAGCACATTGACTCGTAGTTATTACACGAACCATCTGCATTTTCTGAGCCTTTTGCATCTCCTTGAGGCCCGATTTACAACTTTAGACCAGGAAAGATGTCGACAGATCAGGGCTCCCCATGGTGTCATGCTTTTTTTTTGCAGGTTTTATCGCATGCCCAGATATTTACTTCATGAATCCCATTCGCGGAAGGAAAGTTTTTCGGAGGAAACGAGGAGTTTATCTATCTACACAGGAATCACTTCTGAGTTCTGATTATCTTCACAATGCAATACTAAGCCTTCGACGTACATAGGGAGGAGGCAACGTGACCATTGACAGCCCGTCGAGATGGGCTCAGCTGGTGGTACAATCATGAGAATGTTCTCATGGCGTCGTACGACTCCCATGACACTTACAGTGCTACCTTCTTTCACATACCTGAACATAAGTATGGCAAGGATAAATAAGATTCCTTTTATCGGAACTATGAAATAGCATAAACCCAGGTGACTTCTCTTAAGAATATGGGTGATTTCTCTGACGAAAATAGGTGACTAAACTTCAGCAAACAGGGGTGAATAACCTTCAAAGTGCCGGTGACTTCTCTTAATAATATGGAGGACTTCACCAGGTAAATACACCAAGTCTATCCAAGTTTTTGCGTATGATATACTATGTTCCTCGAATCAAGTACCTGTGCTAGGTATCAACCTTTTGACATGGATATGGACACTGGACACTAAATTTTTTGGCCAAAAACACATTTTTTCAAAGAATGTTCAAGTCTAATATCTGACTCGTAAGATGTACCCATCTCAGACACTTAAAGCCAAGTCTGAGTTACGTATACGTTAATAGAAGTTCCTCTTTCTATTCTGGAACACCGAACACCCATATAAAAATACTATATCTTCCATAGAAATGTGGTTATACTCTATCCTTGACTTTCTCCTCTTATTCATGCTAGTTGGACAAGAACATACATTATGAAAGACAAGGCATATCAACATTACAAGAAATGCTAGGTGGAGGAGCATTACCCTTCTTTTAAGCGCATTACGCGGTCATCACTGGAAAGGCTTCGATCGGCTAGCCAACGCAAAAAATTCGGAGATAAATCTTTCTTTTCCTTGGTTATGTTAACAGCAGTTGTAGATTCCACCAATGGGGCCACCTTTGCTCCATAACCTGTTTTGACAAGGGCTCTTAATCCGGAGTGGAAATCTGATATGTAGAAATCAGCCACATATTTCTGCCAACAAAGACAAAAGTTGACTGTTTCAGGATCTTCTTGCATCAATGGTCATTTGAGCAAAGGACAAATGGATTATATGGATGCATAAAAAAAGCTGGATATAATGCAATTATCACATTAAACATATGTCTTCATACCAAATTAGTTGTCACATAGAGAAAATCCCCAACGTTTAATTTGTAGCATTTTGGTCCAAACCACCTTGATAACAAGCCACCATTCGTTAATGTGCAACTATAAGAGCAATAGGGGGATAATATGGGATATAACACCATGACAGAATATAATTTAGGAAAGATACTATCTTTTCAGACATCCCGAAATAGCGATCCCTCCATCCCACAAAGATATGCTTGGTTTCTATTTTTGGTTGTCCCAAACTATAGTCTTGTTTAATTGAAGTTTGAATTTCTTTTATGTCCCTTATTAAGTCACCGATACCAATAAATTTGATTACTGGGGAGTGGACACGTTGATTAATGGTAAGGGCAAGCACGGAAAGGCTGAGACAAAACATGCTATTAATTGCACTTTCTTGATATGTGTGAAAACCCATATAGGCCTAAGAGCACTATTTAGACTATGTTTGGCAAAATTAGCTGTAGTTGTGAGCTTTAGCTGTAACTTTTGCTAAAATCTTGTTTGGTAGCAGAGAGAAAAAAGAACAAGCTGTAACTTCAAGCTGAAGCATTTACTCAAAATCTAGCTGTCAATTGAAAGCTATTATGAATAGCTTTCAAAAATTAGCTGTAGCTGTAGCTTTGCTAAAATCTTTGTTTGGTAACTGAGAGAAAAAACAGAAGCTGCAAGCTTCAAGCTGTAGCTTTTGCCCAAAAGCTACCAAAAAGCTAGCTTTTGGTGCCAAACATAGCCTTCATAACCAATATTCTCACAAGTCAAAATCAGGAGCTGGATGATTAGGTGGCACAACTTAACTCCTAAAAGTTGCCAATATTCGAAATTTGTGGAAGTCAAAACTAGAAAGAATAATAATTCAAAACAAAAAGTGCAGAAAAAACATGATGAAAAATACAAGTATTTACATATTCAAGGAAGTAAATTGGCAGAAAAAGGGAAGGGGGCGTAAGGGGACAAAACCAGCAAAGCCACAATAAAACAATTGCATGAATCCTAGGTAAGAAAGCCACACATACTAAGCAAAAAGCACAAGAAGTTTTATCAAGGGCCATATCCTCGGTAAGCTCTAAATGGAATAAGGACCCGTTTGGCCAAGCCCGTATCAGCTTCTACTTCTCTCACATTTCCTACTCCTCACCCCTTATTCACCATTTTCACCTCCACCTTCTAAAGTTGAATTGAGCCTAAAAGTAGAATTAGAAGCTACAAATTGCAAGTTCTACTTTCCAACCGTATTTTGGTGTCTTTTAACTTCTTAGACGTTGGAAAAAGTGGGGTAGGGGAGGAGGATTGTGAGAGGGAGAAGTTGATAGAAGCTGAATCAATGGGCTCTAAATCATGTTTGATCACCTTTCCCAATATTTGTGGCCTCCATCCACCTCTGTAAATTTATTTCACTAGAGCACTAGGGTGTTTACTCTTAATCATGTTCAAGACAAATTTTCATTTAGTCTCTTTTACAAGCCAAAAAGAAGAATCAATTCTTCCATGCAGGGGAGAAAATACTCCACTGATAAATGATACTAATACCAAAATGCAACACATTGCAGGGAGTAATACAGTTCATGTACTTGACTTTAAAGAATTCAGACCTCCAAAATGCAACACATTGCAACAAGACACTCAATCTAATTATGGTTGCTAAAAAATAACTTATGCTAATACCAAAATTAGAATGAGATGTAACCTCTGAATGCCTGCATCCCCATGAAAAGCAACGATGCCTGGTATTTGCAGATTTCCCACCCAATCCTTTATACTCATACAATTCTGTTGACACAAACACGCACCTCTGCACCCTCTGAAAGGATGATTCAAGAGGTATACTGCCACAGGTGACAACCTGCATCCAAACAAATAATTTATCTCAGAAATATACAGATGGTATGAAACAACATTGGCGGATTTTTTTGTCCATACACATTATTATTAAGATTTTGAAATGAGATTTACTGATTATCGACTATGTTATTCATAGAGGTCATCTTCCCCTATTCCGATAATCTTTGTAACTTCAAGAAATTCAGGAGAAACCTCTCTCAGTTTACTGACCGTTAACTTTATAATCTTCCTCCTTCAAACCTCTACTCTCAAATTTCCCTTCTTTGTACCAACAGATCACACTCTTGATAGTGAAAATGTCACCAATCTCAAATGCATATAAACAACTATCGAAGTTCTTTGCCACTTATATAACTAGTAGTTGTCATTTATAGCCATATCCCCAAAGTTTCCATTCCTATAGATCATGAAATTGGCAGTTCCCCGCATCTTAGTGATTCCGCTTATTAGTTCCCATGCAAGTACACTTAGCAGCAGGTTGATTTACTTGAGGAATATTCACATAATGTAGATAATAACATAACTTCTGTGGTAACAACTCAGTTATGAGTTCATAAGTCTGCTAAACAAGTGAAACAGGAGGTATACTACTGCTACACACAACCTCACTGACATGATACTTAATACACTTTACTCACTCATACCAGTGGCTGTAGCAGACCAAAAAAATATTTCCATCACAAAGTAATCATACTTCATCTACACATAATATCAAAACATAGGTGGGAGTTCAAGATGGTAATCATTTCTTCTAAATTCAAGTGTCTACTTTTGATATATATGCACAGGATTATAAGAAGTTGGCTCAATCGCACAACTTGGGGTGGTAGGAAATCATTTAGGATTGAGATGCCACTTCCTTGATGCTTCATAAGCAACATTTGCAGCAAACAATTTGGGTAATACAACAATGAATGGAAGTTCTAGCTGGAATCAGAATTTGAATTCACTGGTTCAAGCATTTTTAAAGGCGTAAAGAGTTTACTAAATTCTCATCAATTGGTCAATAAAAGCACAGGTATACGGGGATTAAAACACACACACACACACATACACACAAAAAAATGGTGGTTTTCTCATTCCCTCATAACCTAAGCCCTTCCACCAGCATCACCACTTCTAAAAGCTGGAAATATGCAATTAACAGCAATATTTTTTTTGATAAGTCAAACTTAGCTCATGCCAGATTAGAATTAACCACATGGAATTTCTTTCACAATGACCAGAAGCAGACAACAAAATCCATCCTGCGCTTTAACCCCACTATAAGCAATAATTAGTCCCTCATCTCATGTAAAAGATTCCTGTGAGTCTACAAGCAACTCAATGCACTTTCCTTACTAACAACTCCAGTAGGCACATGGTTAAGTTAAACCCAGCACAAAACATTAAGACAAGACAAGTCTAAGGAAGACACACATTTAAAGCATGGTGCAACATGGAGGTATAAGCAAAATACTAGTACAACCAAATAAAAGGGGCCTCTCTAAAGGGTTTTCAAGGCTACTAAGAACCATGAGAGCCAGACCAGGAACCCTCTCAAAATGTCTACATGTCTCAGATTCTTCACTTCAACTCTACTTACCTGCACGATCCTTGAACATCCGGATATGATACGAGAATCAGGCACTCAAGCCACCTTAAAAGAACGCTGCAACCCCCTGAATATAACTGGGGTAGACCCTTCGATGTACACCTGTACCTGATCTTCCCAATTTCCCTCCTCAGAACACAGCTTACTGCTACATAAATAACACGATCCCACCACACTCCCGTTTCTTCCTTCTTTGGAGGTTTATTCCACCTATTACCATTTACCAATGCTCTGAAATCCCATGACAAATTGACTAAGAATGGCAAAACCAATAACAGAATCATCTCAAAATGGCACAACAAACGATTCGCAGTTGAGCAAGTCAAAGCCAATGACATCATAGCAAGTTTTTAACAATGACTACTAACTCTGACCAAATCCCAATATCATAATCATAAATACACAATAAACTTAGGCAATAACAGCAACAATTTCTTGATCATCACAAACAAACAAAAAAATCACTACTTTTCTTTTAGAAAGAGAGATTCTTACCCCAGTAACCTTGACAAACTGGCCATCAACAGCACCTCTAAGCTCAGTATCAGGAAACTTCTTGACATATCCCATAATTGCACTCTTACCCCAAGCATAATTCCAAACAATCCCAATCAGCACCGGCACAATCACCACCGCAACCGCCACCAACATCACTGCTTTCTTCACTGCCACCACAAGAAAGCCCCCAACGAGCAAACCCATCAACACCACAATCCCAAATACCCACATTACCCCTCTTGGAACCCTAAGCCCATACTTCACCCCTTCACTCCCCAAGCTAGTAACCGCCGACCCATATGACGGCTTTGTCCCACCACCCAAACCCACAACCGGGTGACCCATCGGATCCAGCTGGCCCGATCTCCGGCCCGGCATCCCACCGGATGAGCCTAACGGGCCGGAAGTGATGAGCCCGGTTGCCGGGAGCGGGAGTGGGCCAGAGGACTTCTTGTTCATGGACCCGGAGTTGCTGAGGCGGGCAAGCTGGCCCGAGTTGGGCCCGGATCGGACGGATCCGGAGTTGGGCTGAGAGTTGGGCCGGGCCGAAGACGAAGGCGGTGGTTTAGGGGTAGTGGGTTGTGATGAAGAAGAAGTGATGTCAAACATTTTGCCGAGCTCGCCGGATTTCTTGACATCGCCGCCGGTGTAGATGACGGCGCGTGAGGCCATGGTGGGTGTTCGGTCCTTGGGCTGGAGGTCGGGCCGGCCCGATACGATGAGCCCATTGCTCAGCTGGTGGGACTGGGTCCGGCTTCCCATAAACTAGAAATCTGAGGAAAGAGAGAATATGGGAGTGAGTGAGTGAGATTGGAAAGAGAGAGAAAGAGAGATGGAGTGTGAATGGCGATGAAGGAGAAAGAGTGAGAGAGAGGAGAGAGAGAGAGAGAGAGAGTGTGAGTGAGGTTGAGGGTGGAGGTGGAGGTGGTGGGGTATGGAAAATGACGAAAGTGGAGCTGAGGTAGTGTGAGAAAGACGTGGGTATCCCTATTTGTGTTTGGAAGTGGCAATTAGAGTAATAAATTTTGGCTAACGGTGTTTTCATTTCAATTGAAATTAGTTTGTATCCGGTGCGATGTATGAATTAGAACTGTGATAAGTTGATTGTTATCATATCATTATCACATTTTCTTTTTCTTTTTTTTTTTAATGGGTTTATTTGTATAATATTTTTTTCTTGAAATTTTACATATCTATTCGCTTTAATGTAAAATTTTGAATCACATAATGCATGCATTGAAAATGAAATTTCACTCACGTTTATAATCTTCTCTAATTAGGCATGAATGGAACCAAAAAACACGCATGCCTGCTAGAAGTGGATTTTTTGCCTATTAGAATTGCTTAATTTTGTATTAGAATTCGTAATCTATTTTACTATTTGATTAACTTATAAACTTAAATGTCCTTTTAATAATAAAAATTGGGTGAGCTATTTTTCTATTAGAACTACAATTGCTTACCAAGTGAATTTGATAGGACTTCATTTCCTTTACTTTGAACGTTATTTGATATAACATTATTAAAAATTGAATCAAGATGAGTTAAATGAAGATATTTAATATCAATATCACAAATAGTTCAAATAAAAATAGCACATATGAATGTTGGAGTAGTTGGTAAAGAGTTAGTAACAAAACATAAAGGTTTAAAGTTCGAATCTTGTTATCTACAATTTTTGTTCTTTTTAAATTGAGAAGATTAATATGTTGCTTACATGGCAATGCATGTGACACGTTAACGTATATGTGGCAATACTAAGCGCAGATTAGGAATTTTTTATGGTGTATTCCTGTAGTTTACACGTTTCTCCGGCGCATATTATGAAGTTCAATGTCTTTACGCTGCACCCTAAACTTTTGGAAACACACATAATGCATGCAAAATGGTGACGGTGGTAAAGTGAACGTTATTTTATGATTTATGAGGCTATATGGATCATTTTGCCCCTATCATTTCCTCAATTCCCAACAGCCATTTGATAGCCAATTACTACTTTTTTCTCTATATAAACCCACAGATTTCCACCATTTTGCATGCGTTATGTGTGTTTCCAAATGTTCAGTGGTGCAATGTAAAAACATTGAACTTCATGGAAAGGCTATAGGAGTACATCATAAAAAGTCCCTTGAAATTTAGTGAACTCAATTAGATGGAAAGGCTATGTTCGACAGTGGTCAGCACCAACAGGTAACTTTTGAGTAAAAGCTACATCTTGTTCTTTTTTGCTCTCAACTACTAAACACATTTTGAACCAACAGCTAACTTTTACTTGGCAGATACAGCTAATTTTTGTAAACTACCCATATTAGTTTTCACTTGGCAACTAACTTTTTAATAAAAGCTGCAGTTTGAAGATTGCAACTTGTTCTTTGTCTCAATCGCCAAACACTTTTTGAAGCAGAGGTATTGCTAATTTTGTCAAACATAGCCTAAATCTACCTAGATTAACTTTTGAGGTATGTAGCTGTTAGTTGTTGGCTAGTGTTTACATTATTATGTGCAATGAACCACTAATCTCAATAACTAATATTGTTGAACAATCCAATTTCTAATCGTTGAAGACTAACAACTACTAAAACAGCTACAACTGTCAAAACATCTAACAACTAATGCTACAACTAAGTTTGGCGCACAGACCCAAAATGAATAGAGTTGAATGAATAATACTACGTGATAGAAAAAGTGATAACTTTATTTGAATTGAATATATAATTGGTAAGTTGCATCGGACATGTCATTGAAGTTACAATAAATTTCATTCAGTTATACACAATCACAATCATTTTTACAATTCAGTTTAATCACTATAATTTATTTTCAAATTAGTTTGAGCCTTTTTTCTCATCAAAATGAATGTGCAAGTGAATGCTGATAGACCTCTGCTAAATTATGTTTGGATTCTCATGTTCAACAATGAACATATAGACCAAGGGTGTGTTCAGTTTGCCTGAAAAGTACCTGAAATTAATTGAACTGAAAGTCCTGAGATAGAATTCGACAAAGTGAAATGAACAAATCCTAACTAGACAGCGCAAGCAATGGCTACCGTCAAGGGGCAAGTATAATTGTTAGAAGGACAAAGTTATAAAAGACATAGGGGATAAAGAATTAAACTCATGGGACCCATTACCTTAACTTATCAAACCATATAGACTATCATCTTCGGTGGTTCAATTCAATTTAGGTTAGACCGATAGAGTGAATGGGGAGATCAAGTAGAAAGAGTGAGTTAGAGGGCAATATGTAAATGGTGCTCTCAAGAGCACCTAACTCTAGGTGCTCCCTATGAATCTGGGTTTAAGTCTTATGAATCTGTACTATATGAAAATTACATATGAATCTCTGGTAATATTTTATGAA
>BSSO01006603.1:0-11783 GCA_030267885.1 Mesembryanthemum crystallinum
GCACTTTCCTTTTCTTTTCTTACTTTTTTTTGCAGTTTATTATTTTATATTTTATAAAGTTGAATATGTAATTTCAAGATACACTTTCCCTTGTTCAATTTGTGTTGTATGTTAAGTTTGTTGGTGTGTGGAGCCTGTGGTGGAAGGAGTAAAGGATATTCGGACAGTATGAGCATGCCAGATTGCAAGAAGAAAACGGCATGGGCGTGCAACGCAAGCAGAACATTATGATTTTTGGCGACATGGGGATGGCACGACCGTGCCACTTTATAGCCTGAAAGTGGCACATCCGTGCCACCTGGGCTGCGCGGAAAACGAATAGTTTTCGTTCATTATTCTAATTTGCTGTCTTGTTTATTTCCTTTTTGTGCTTCCATATAAATAACTCGAGGCTTATATTCTAGGGTTTGTGTACTTGTGTGGGGTTATAAAGAAAGAGAGAAAACTAGTCTTGTATTCTCTATCTACATTGACAAATTCCCAGTGCATCATTCGTGGTTTTTCTCCTTGTTCTCGAGTTTCCACGTAAATTTTTTTGTTTGTTCTTACTTGTTTGTTCTTTGTTCGTCGCAATTGTTTTCATTATTGTTGTGATTGCAATCGGGATTGTCTTTTGAATCCTAACAACTAGTATCAAAGCGAGGTTCATTTGGCAAGATTGTTAGTCAACAATGGAAGACGGGAAGCTGTGGCTCGAGAAATTCGATGCCAAAGACTTTGGGTTCTAGAAGATGCAAATCGAGGATTATTTGTATTAGAAGAACTTGTACCTTCTGGTGGACAAGAAACTGGATACTATGAAGGATGATGAGTGGAAAGTTCTCGATCGGCAAGCACTGGGTGTGGTTCGTTTGACGTTGGCTCGGAACGTGGCTTTCAACGTCAAGGATGTTAAAACAACGCCGGAATTAATGAAAACCCTATCAAATATATAAGAGAAACCCTCGGCAATTAACAAGGTATCTTTGATGCGTCGTTTGTTTGATTTAGAGATGTCAGATGGTGGTTCCATTGTGAAACATATACATGAGTTTAATTTTATCATTAGCCAATTGTCTTCGGTTGCGATTAAATTTGATGATGAGGTTCAAGTTTTGATTTTGTTGTCATCCTTGCCTATTTATTGGGACACTGTTGTAACTGCAATTAGTAATTACTCGGGAAAGGAGAAACTGAAACTTGATGATGTTAGAGACTTGGTGTTGAGCGAAAGTTTTCGACGAAAGGAGTCTAGGGATTCATCGGGTGGTGCATACAGTGCCGAGAACAGAGGTAGGGCTAAATAAAGAGGGAAGTCGACATCGGGTAGATCAAAGTCAAGGGGACGGAGTAAGTCTAGGAGTAGGGCTGAAATGGTGTATTGGAATTGTAATGGTATGGGGAATCCTAAGAAGGAGTGTCCTATACCACGGAAAAAGAAGGACAAGGGGAAACACCATCACTAGTACAAAAAGGGTATTCTACGACTCCATATTTACTACAGTTAGTAAATAACAATAGTAGATATTAATTTCTACTATGGTTTTTAATTCAACCGTAGTAGATAACTTGGGAATAGAAAAACGTACAGCTATTCTACGATGGTTTCCAATTCAACCATAGTAGATATTAAGATTGAAAAACACGCGTACACAATCTACTACGGTTTTCAATTCAACCATAGTAGATAATTACTTTAAAAAAAAGGCGCGAGCTAAACTACTATGGTTAGTGATTCACTCGTAGTAGATAATGAAATCCAAAACCCTTGAAAATCTTGGTCCTCGCGCGACGTTCTTTCCCACCCAAAACATTAATCCAAAAAATCCTCTCTTCTTCTTCCCTTTCACTGCGTCTCTCATCTCTTCCCTAGTTCTCTGAGATTTGATCCTCTCATCTGCCGGTCAAGATGTTGCCGCCAGCCCCCTTAGTCGCCATAGCCCATTTCCAGTCACCGAACAACTCTCAAACTGAAGATCGACTCATTTTCCCACGTACTGAACCCTAAGTCGACGCTTTGGAAAAATGGCGGTTGAGGATCTTCTTCGTCTGTAGAAGCCATTGTTGGTTCCTCCCAGGTTAGTCCATTCATATCCACTGAAAACCCCGAATCTATGGTCAATTTCCTGAAAATTTATGAATTTAACAAAACAGATTAAGAAAATTTGTGGTCTACTACTTCTAGTGTTTTCTTTGTTCTAGTGTTCAATGATTCTTCCAATTCTCACCCATCCGAGCACTTAAAGAAAGGATGTGCTGATTTTGTGTTATAGGCTACTAATTAGGGTCTGGTTGGTGGTGAATTGGAGTTTGGATAGGTGTTGTTTTCAATTTGTGGCTTTCTTTTGTGGTTTTCTAGATGATCAGGTGGTTAATGATGTCAAATACCAAGGTTCTGATTTTACAGTTATATGCATATATCAAATCAGTTTTTAACTTGTTTCTAATTTCATTGTCTATATCAAATCAGTTTTTGGTATAAAGCATTATGCTTCATTGTTATAGATTCAAGAACTTCCTCTTGTATTTCTTCTCATTTCACTGAAGTCATGATTGTCTATTTGTGTTGTTGTTTTCTCATTACTTATTAGTTTAATCTGTTGAAACTAGTGCATTTTAATCTTAATTTGTTGAAATTATTTGAATTTTTGGGAGATTGCGTGACTTAATTTCTAGTTGAGAATGAATGTGGGCACAAGCAAATTGGATGAACTGGTATGAACGAATTATAAAGGTTGCATAATATTAAGCCAAACATTGAACAAGCATTTCTAGGATGAGACCATTACCCAGTAAACTGAGTTAAGTAAGACAGAGAGTGAAAATTTGAGAGGAAAGTGCCCTTAAGAAAGATAATTTGAGCTGTCGTAAGTCTGTCCTGGGATAAGATCATTGCCTATCTCTAGGTTGCTAGCGTAGCTTGGTTGAGTATCTTTTGATTCTAATTCTTACTTACTAGCCCTATATCCTAAGAGAACACTTTTGAATTATGTTTCTTTAAGTTTCAGCTCAAAGAATATCTTGTTCATATTTGTATTTGTATTCTTGGCCACCAGGTTACTTTGTTATACTATATTCAGAGGACATAATTAATGTTGCTTGTCTCTGTTTGGATGGCCTTCTTTGTTCTTCTGATAATGAAGGTATGCATCTTCTTCTGAAATAGAATTACTACTAATGGTGAAAATTCTGAAAAACATAAAAGACGAACAACATTTCAAATATAGCTTGAAGTATATGCATTCATCGAATTTATTTTTTATATGTTCTTTAAAGGTGTGCTTTTGTTTGTGGGTTCAAAGTGATTCAAAGAAGGGGATAAAGAATGTTGGAATCTACGGCCAGCACTTGCTTTCCTCCTGTGATTATTGGGGTCTATGCTGTCATTGCGTGTGTTGATGGGGCGTGGGGCATTAGCTAATCTTGCAATTTGGCAGGTTTAACTTTGCTTCATTTGATTGGGTTTTAAATGGGTATTGATCAACTTTTAAAAAAATTCTGTTGTTTATTGACATTAGTGATTCTAGGTAGTTGTTGATTTTGTGTAATGTGTGATTTTTGTTGCTTTTGATGGGAAAATTTGACACCTTTCTGATGTGGTCCCCTTAAACTCAAGTTGGTATTTTGGGAATAAGGGGTTAGCTGAGTCATTTGAGTGTTATATACTTGTCCTATTTTTTAGGCTACTAATGAATTTCTAGTTAGTTTTACTTGAGAATTGTATAATATATAAGAGCACCAATGTGATAGTTGAAAACGAATTGATGAAAATTATTTAACATTTAACAATTGATGCTATCTGTAATTACAAAGAATGTCAAAAGCTGATAAGGAGTTGATTTCATAGGTGGATTTCTTTTTATTCAAGAGAGCTTGAGATTAGTGATGGTTTTTGGCTCATTATCCTTCTTCATTTTTCTTCCCTTTTCATCTGCATTACTTATTTTCTTCTTGTGATGGATTTTTCAATATTTCTTTGTTCGCTTTACTTGCAGCTACTTATCTTTTTGTAGTTGATGTTGTTGCTGGATTTACAAGTAGCATGTGGTTGATTAGCATGATAATGGCGCTACCAAAGCATCAGTCATCATCTTGAATGCGTCAATCTTAGCGAGCACTTTCTTCTCAGGTATCATCTTATCTAGCTATTTGGATTATGCCAAAAGATCTCACATATGTATAAGGAGACTTTTTTTACCTTAGATTTAAATGATAGATCCCCCAACCTGTCTATTTTTATTTGTAGCTGGAGTTGGGATTACTCATGATTCAGAAGCTGAAGAATCATATTTATGGGTTTTGAGAATATAATCTATAATTTCAGGTCCTTATTTTGACTCATCCAAAGGGATCTGGTGAATACACGGAAGAACACGAGGAGTAAGCTACCAAGCCCCTCAGATAGGCATTGACAGATCTTTATTAGTACTGTGAACTATGTTATAGCTGTACAAACTGAATCATTGATGTATTAATTAGTGATGGATACGTATGTCCGATATTTGTTGTATATTGAGCTGTTACATTAGCCAATGAATTATATTTATTGGCTAGTATTTTATTTGTTTATAGGGATTGTTCGTAATAACTAAAATTGCATAAAGATACTAATGAAACCTTTTTTATTATTATATTTTTTTTTTATAAAAAAGAAAGACTTTCTACTATGGGTGGGAATTACAACAGTAGTAGAAAGGGGAGGATCTACTATGGTTGCTTATAGAACAGTAGTAGTAAATCCATTTTCTACTACGGTTTTGTCGCACAACCGTAGTAGAAAGTAAACATACTACTGCGGTTCCACTAGGCAACCGTCGTAGATTCTATTTTCTACTACGGTTCCGGAACCATAGTAGATACTTAACTTTCTACTATTGCCATATCAACTACGGTTCCTCCTTGGGACGGAACCATCGTAGTATGTGTGTTTTACCCATAGTAGAATGGGTATATTTGTACTAGTGCATGATGATGATAGTGACTCATCAGTTGATTCCGCTACATATGAGTTAGCTAATGCTTTGATATTGAGCGTTGATAGTCCCATTGAGTCTTGGATACTTGACTCTGGTGCATCATTCCTTTCTTCACCGTGTCGGGAGCTGTCTCATAACTTTTAGTCAGGAAAGTTTAGGAAGGTTTATCTACCTGATGATGAGCCATTGGACATAGTGGCGAAGGGTGATATAAATGTCAAGACTCTGAGTGGGAGTTCATGGAAGCTGCAGGATGTTAGGTACATACCTAAACTAAAGAAAAATCTGATTTCATGGGTCAGCTGAACTCACATGGTTACAAGGCCGTGTTAGGTAATGGTACATGGAAGGTCTCAAGGGGTGCTATGACTATAGCTCGTGGATCAAAGGTTGGGACTTTGTACACTAATGCAAGTTTTAAAAACATGGTTGTTGCAACAACAGATGATAGCACCAAGCTGTGGCACAACAGGCTTGGGCATATGAGCGAGAAAGGGATGAAGATCTTAGCTTCAAGAGGTATTCTGCCAGGTGTGAAATCAGTGGACTTGGGTCTTTGTGAGAGTTGTGTTATGGGCAAGCAGAAAAATGTTACTTTCACGAAGGTCAAGAGAGAATTGAGGCAGGAGAGGCTAGAGTTAGTGCACACTGACGTGTGGGGGCCATTCACCGTCAAATCTCTCGGAGGCTCACGATATTTTCTGACCTTTATTGACGATTTTAGTAGGAAAATGTGGGTCTATTTTCTAAAACACAAGTCCGAGGTGTTTGAAACTTTCAAGGTTTGGAAGGATGAGGTCGAGAATCAGACGGGGAAGAAAATTAAATGCTTACGGTCTGACAATGAAGGTGAGCATGATACGAAAGCATTTAGAAAGTATTGTGCTTACAACATCATGCGATTGACAAGGATAGTTCCAAAAAAAGCTCGTCAAAATGGAGTTGCTGAGAGGATGAACAAGACGCTGACTGAATGTGCTAGAAGCATGAGGATCCATGCAGGTCTCCCAAAGACACTTTAGGCGCTTCCTGAAGCAAAAGGCCAAGATTCATTGGCTTCAAGAAGGAGATCTCAACACAAAATTCTTTCATTCTTGTATAAGGAATAGAAGACACTTTAACAGAGTGCATATTATCAGAGATATACAGGGGAGAAATGTTGAGAAACCTGAGGAGATAACTGAAGCATTTATCCAGTACTACAAGTCCCTACTGGGAACTAGCTCCAACACTGTTGCAGTAGTGAATGTAGATGTGGTTGAGATGGGTCCTACACTTACTACTGAGCACTGTGAGAAACTGATGCAGCCATTCTCGCATGAAGAAGTAAAACAAGCCTTATTTTCTATCCCTGGGAATAAAGCTCCTGGTCCTGATGGCTTCAGCAGCCAGTTCTTTAAAGATTCATGGCACATTATTGGTACTGAGGTAACCCAAGTTATCTTAAACTTCTTTGTTTCTGGCAAGCTTATTACTCAATTGAATACCACCATCTTAACCATGGTTCCTAAAGTCACTCACCCCTCTTCTGTAACTGACTTCAGACCTATAGCATGCTGTTCTGTATTATATAAAGTCATTTCAAAACTTCTATGTAGCAGACTTAAGCTGGTTTTGCCCACTCTTATTTCTGAAACACAAGGAGCTTTTGTGGAAGGTAGACAAATTGTTCAGAATATTATGGTTTGTCAGGATATTTTGAAACATTACAATAGAAAAAACATCACTCCTCGTTGTATAGTGAAGGTAGATTTGAAGAAAGCGTATGACTCTGTCTCATGGAATTTTCTTGAGGACATGCTGAAGGCTATGAGGTTCCCTGATAAATTTAGAAACTGGCTTATGGTGTGTGTGAGATCAACCAAATACACAATCTCACTTAATGGTGGATTATATGGTTTTTTCTCTGGAGCAAAAGGATTGAGACAAGGGGATCCACTCTCCCCACTCCTTTTTGTCATCTGCATGGAATACTTATCTAGAGTGCTACAAGTGGTAGGGAAGCTGCCAACTTTCAAATTCCATCCCATGTGTTCTTCTCTAAATCTGAATCACATGATGTTTGCTGATAATCTTCTAATGTTTTGCTCTGGTGATGTGCTCTCCATCAATAATCTGCTTGGTGGTTTTTTGTCCTTCTCTCATGCTTCTGGGTTACAGGCTAATAATCAAAAGTCTGCTATATACTTTGGAAATGTGTCAACTGAAGTCCAAACTGTTATTACTCAAAGTTCTGGTTTTGTTATTGGTAAACTACCCTTTAAATACCTTGGTGTACCTATTTCATCTACAAGACTGAGTGTGGCTGATTGTGATTGTTTAGTAGATAAAATTTGCTCAAAAATCAGAGTATGGGGATCAAGACATATCTCTTATGCAGGACGAGTTCAATTGGTAAATGCAGTTCTCTTATCCTTGCACTCTTATTGGGCTTCTGTGTTTATTCTTCCTAAGAGTGTAATGGATAAAATAGCAGTAGCTTGTAGAAATTATATTTGGTCTGGTTCTATGCATTACAAGAAGCCTCCTCCTGTTGATTGGGATTTGGTTTGTAAAGCTAAGAAGTTTGGTGGGCTAAATGTCAAGGATTGTATTGCATGGAATACTGCAATGGTGGGCAAATACATATGGTTCTTAGCCTCTAAGGCAGATGGTCTATGGATTAAATGGATCCACCACCTGTACTTAAGGGAGGATGACTGGAGGTATCACAAACCTCCACAAACTGCCAGTTGGACATGGAGAACATTATGCAAGGTTAGAGATCAGCTCCTCCCAGGGTACAATGGCAATACTTGGCTCCTTACTCACCACTATACTCCTGCTAGTGCTTATGAATGGATTAGAGGCAATTCACAAAAAGTTACATGGTCTGATTGGGTGTGGAACAGATGTAACATCCCAAAGCATGCATTCATCTGCTGGTTACTTATGCATGGAAGATTGAGAACAAGAGGCTGGTACTACAGTCATATGATCTGTGATGATGATAATTGTTTGCTTTGCAATAGCTACACCGAAACACAGGGCCATCTTTTCTTTGACTGCACATACAGCTTCAAATGCCTGCAGCTCCTCTGTATTTGGCTCTGCATCACTCACATGCCTCATCAAATAAGTAGAATTGGGATGTGGATCAATAGAAGATACAAAGGAACCAGATTCAGAAGAAAAGTGGTCTATGCTGCTGTTACTGCACTCATTTATCATATATGGCAAGCCAGGAACAAGGCTTTATGGGAGAAGACTGTTATAAGGCCAGAAAGCATGCTCAAGCAAATACAGTTTCAGCTACATCACAGAATAGCATCGATCATCCCAAAGAAGACCTCTAGAAGAGATAGAGATTGGTTCACTCACCTGTTTATTTCTATTTGATTCTGGATGTTTGTGTGATTATATGTTTTTTGGTGTAACTTTGGCTAAATAGTGTTGTCATGTATTGCCTCTTCTATGGTTAGGATAACCCTTCCTAGAAGGTGTATCTATCCATAAAATGAGATGTTCAGGGGTATGCCCCGGTGATGATGTAAGGACTATGCTTTATTGCTCAATTTGGTAATAAATCTCTGCTAATTATTACCAAAAAAAAAGACACTTTAGGCGGATGCAGACAACACAGTAGCTTACTTGATTAACAGAGGACCATCGTTTCCGTTGGATTTCAAGATTCCTGAGGAGGTTTGGTTCGGTAAAGAGGTAAATCTTTCTCATTTGAAAACCTTTGGATGTGTTACTTATGTTCAAACTGATAAGCGGGATAAAATGGATCCGAAGGTCGTTAAATGTTTTTTCATAAAGGATATTGAATTGATTATTTTGGTTATCGATTTTGGGATGTTGAAAATAGAAAGATACTAAGGCATTGTGATGTTACTTTGGATGAAACTGTCTTGTACAAGGACAACTATGGTGGGGGTACTAGTGTAACTCAACAAGTGGAAGAGAAATGCAAGTTTGTGGAGTAAGATGAAATTTCTGATGATGATGTTCGCTTGCGACAAACTAGCAATGGTGAAACCACACATGAGTCTGAGTCAGAGGATTCAGACATGGATACTTCGTCGAAAACACCAAGGTCGACAAGAAATGAGGAAGAAATAGAGACACCTGAAATGAGCTCCAGTTCAGATTTGCGCAGATCAGTTTCTAAGCCAGAGTTGAGAAGATCCACAAGGGTGACAAAAGCTCCAAATTGATACTCCCCATCCATGAATTTTCTGTTGCTCACAGATGAGGGAGAACCTGAATCCTATGAAGAAGCTATCCAAAGTGGTGACTTGTTGAAGTGGGAGCAAGCCATGAACGAGGAGATGAAATCTTTGGAGAAGAACTGGACTTGGTTCTTGACTGAATTACCTGCAAAGAAGAAGGCACTACGCAATAAGTGGGTTTACAGGGTCAAAAAGGAACATAATGGAACCATAAGACCGAAGGCAAGGTTGGTGGTTAAGGGAAACTCACAGAAGAAAGGTGTGGATTACAATGAGATCTTTGCTCCTGTGGTGAAGTTGACAACTATAAGAATCTTGTTGAGTATAGTGGCTTCGGAGAATATGTTTTTAGAGCAGATGGATGTGAAAACAGCGTTTTTACATGGTGACTTGGAAGAAGACATTTACATGCTACAACCAGAAGGGTTTCAAGTTCCAGGCAAAGAGAATTTGGTGTGCAAGCTTAAGCAAGTTTGTATGGGTTGAAACAAGCTCCAAGGCAGTGATACAAGAAATTTAACACCTTCATGATTGGTAGTGGGTTTGTGAGATCGGATGTTGACCATTGTTGCTACAACAAGAGTTTTGGGACTGATTATGTTTATTTACTCTTGTATGTAGATCATATGCTTATTACAGGTACAAGCATGAAGGTGATAAATGAGTTGAAGGGAAAACTGCCCTCAAGTTTGACATAAAGGATTTGGGTGAAGCAACTCAAATAATGGGTATGAGGATTACTAGAGATAAGCTAGTAGGTACGCTGAAACTATCTCTGGAGCAGTACATCCAAAAGGTACTCAGTAGGTTCACTGTGGCTGATGCTAAGCCCCGGGAAAGTCCTATTTTATGCAATCATAAACTATCAAAGGAGCAAGCACCAAAGATAGATGAGGAGAAGAAGTACATAAAGCGTGTCCCTTATGCCTCAACTGTTGGGAGCTTGATGTATGCTATGGTCTCTATGAGGCCTGATATTGCTCATGAAGTAGGGGTAGTGAGTAAATTCATGTCGAATCCACGTAAGGAACATTGGGAAGCCGTCAAGTGGATATTGAGATATTTGAAGGGGACTTCAAGTATGGGACTTTGCTTCAGGAAGAAAGAGATAAAGTTGGAAGGCTCGTTGATGCTGATCTTAGTGGGAATGTGAATAATAGTACGAGTACATCCGGGTATGTCTTCACTATTGGGGGTACAGCAGTTAGCTGGATGTCTAAGCTCTAGAAGTGTGTCTCTATTTCTATGACGGAGTCGGAGTATGTGGCTATGTCAGAGGCCAGGAAAGAGATGATTTGGCTTGGTGACTTCTTGGAGGAAATAAGCAAGAAGCAACAACGATGTGTTCTTTACAGTGATAACCAGAGTGCGATTCAAC
The DNA here is from genome assembly GCA_030267885.1 of Mesembryanthemum crystallinum. NCBI lineage: Eukaryota > Viridiplantae > Streptophyta > Magnoliopsida > Caryophyllales > Aizoaceae > Mesembryanthemum > Mesembryanthemum crystallinum. Next base: position 10,548 of record BSSO01006603.1, read on the forward strand.
TCATGAAGAATCCCATGTTTCACTCGAGAACTAAGCACATAAGGTGACGGTGTCACTTCATCTGGAGTTTGGTTGAAGAAGGTGATTGTATTTGGAGAAGATTTTGGGTTCTAAGAATCCAACATATATGCTCACTAAAGGGGTGAGTGTTGATAAACTGAGGTTGTGCCGGGCCTCAGTTGGCCTCCGTTGATTGATGTGAGGTGTTAATGTGGTGCATGTAGATGGATGGATCGGTGTTGAAGCAGGTCACACGGTGTTACAGTCTCCAAGTGGGAGGTTGTTGGTGTGTGGAGCTTGTGGTAGAAGGATTAAGGATATTCGGACAGCATGGGCATGCTAGATTGCAAGAACAAAACGGCATGGGCATGCAATGCAGGCAGAGCATTCTGATGTTTGGAGACATAGGGATGGCACGGCCGTGCCAGTTTATAGCTGGAAATCAGCACGCTTGTGCCACCTGGGCTGCGCGGAAAACGAACAGTTTTCGTTCGTTGTTCTAATTTGATATCTTGTTTATTTCCTTTTTGTGCTTCCATATAAATACCTAGAGGCTTATATTTCAGGGTTTGTGTGCTTGTGTAAGGCTAGAAAGAAAGAGAGAGACCTAGTCTTGTAATCTCCATCTACATTGACAAATTGCTAGTGCATCATTCGTGATTTTTCTCCCGATTCTCGAGTTTCTACATAAAAATCCTTGTGTGTTCTTACTTGTTTGTTGCAATTATTTTCATTATTGTTGTGATTGCAATTAGGATTTCCTTTTGAATCCTAACAAAGTTGTACTTCGTTTTTGTATTAAAAATTTTAGGGAAATTCTACATGTTGCCATTGTGGTTTGAAAAATTCTACACGATGTAATTTTCATTTTCCGATTCTACATGATGCCATTGTGGTATTGACAATATGTGTTCCATGACCTGCCGTTATGTTTCCGTCTGATTGTCGACTTACTTACCCTATTACTCTCTTTTCTTAATAAAGGAACGCCTCCTCCACCAACTTCTACCTCTCCACCCTCTATCATCAGACCAAAACAACCAAAAAACACCATCTTCTACCTCTGCAATCACCATCAATGGAAGCATTATGTTTGTGATACCCCAAATATTTCTACATTATTTATTTAGTATTTAAAAGGATTATTTGAAATTATTATCGTTCAATTATACGATAATTCTCCTTTATGGATTTTATTTAAATTATTTGGTTTATTTGAATTATGAGGTTTAATAA
>BSSO01006604.1:0-11783 GCA_030267885.1 Mesembryanthemum crystallinum
TGTATGTATGTATGTATGTATGTATGTATATATATATATGTATGTATGTATATATATATGTATGTATGTATGTATGTATGTATGTAGGTTCAGGTGCGAACTAAACTTATATGTGAACTGTATGAACTTGAAATCTAGGCCATTCAATTCAAAAATGAAGGGCTAAGATTCAGCCCATATAAGTGATGAACGTGCATGTTATCGGTAATGAATTTCGAAAAGTGATGAATATAAATTTTACAGGTGATGAATCTACATAATCGTGAAAAAGTGATGAATATGCATGTTATGTGTGATGAATATATATGCTACCAGTGATGAATATGCACTTTGTGAGTGATGAATTTAGTGTGTGTATATATGTGTGTGTGTGTGTGTGTGTGTGTGTGTGTGTGTGTGTGTGTGTGTGTGTGTGAGAATTTCGAAAAGTGATGAATATACATTTTACGGGTGATGAATCTACATAATCGTGAAAAAGTGATGAATATGCATATTATGTGTGATGAATATATATGCTACGAGTGATGAATATGCACTTTGTGAGTGATGAATTTAGTGTATGTGTGTGTGTGTGTGTGTGTGTGTGTGTGTGTGTGTTAACACAACTACTTCTAAATGCGTACACTCGCGGTTAGAAATTGGAGAATCACAGAACAATTGCTCAAGAAATCAGAAAGTGTTAATGGAATATTTCGGTGCGCCGAATGAGGAAGAAGGCAGGCTTTGTATAGGGAAAACATGGAGCTATTACAGCAACAATAAAGGCTATAATCAACGGATTTTATTCCAGGCATTAATGTGGCAGTTATGAAAATCAATCATGAATATCAGGATTTACGGTTACGAAACAAAAGGTATAACACCTAGAGAATATTTCGGGAACAAAGTTGACCGGGCCAAAGGATGGTCCACCACAACAAATAGGTTGGTCCACCAAACCACACCAATTGTGGACCAAATGGCAATTCCACCAACAATCCCCCACACTAATAGCAATTTGGGGCAAAGAACTTTCCTATGCAAATGAGTGTTTCATACTTAAGTGCTCATATAGAATGATTAAATTAACACGTAGTGAAGTGAGGCAACAACTAAGTCCTTAGGGTGAAAATAATTATTGAACTAAAAAGACTTTAGCTGAGACCCCACAACACATCCACACCCTAATTCTGTACAAACTCTGCGATACAACATTTGCGAATTTTCATGATCCTCCGCTTACACACCTTGGGTCTCATGAGCGCTCTAGAAAAACGTCTCAATAATTTTTCATAGAAGGCAGCCAAACCTTCACACTCACGTATGTGAATCCATCAAGTGCGTCTCATAAGCACCACCATTAAAGGCTATTTATTCATTAGAGCTGAATGCTCAACCTTACTTATGAGAGTAGTACACCATGGTGAATCCATCAATTGCGTCTCAAAAGCACTACCACTATGGGATATGGATTGATTATGAGCTTAAAGCTCAATCTCAATAAGAGAATTCAATTAGTATGCCACAGGGATGAATTGAATGGATATGACCACGAATGTGTGTCTTCCATTTTCTCCTCTTTCAAGGGCTTAAGCCCTATCGGGCTCAACGTCTCGAGAACTAATTTACTCGTTAATCCTTTCATAAGAAAAAACGACAAATTTCCTTCAAATCTCACATATTCCAAAGAGATTACTTTTTTTTTCAGCAACTATTTAATGACAGTATGCCGAATGCGGATGTGCCTTCTTTTACCATTATACACATTGTTCTATGCAATCCTGATAGCTACTTGTGAATCACAATGTATTGGAACTAGAGTAGCAGACGTCCCCCACAATGGGACGTTAGCAAACAAAGACCTTAGTCATTCTGCTTCTTGTCCTGCCAACTTAAGAGTAATAAATTTAGAGTCCATGGTGGACCGTGCTATACAAGTCTGTTTCAAAAACTTCCACTATATTGCACCTGCGACCATAGTTAAAATATAACCAGTAGAATTTACTTCATCTTTATTTGTTACCCAATTTGAATCACAATAACTTTCTAAAACATCAAGAAATCTATTAAAATGCAAACATTAGTCGATAGTACCTCTCAAATAACTTTGTAATCGATGAAGTGCATTCCAATATTCACTACTAGGGTTATGAGTGTAGCGATTAAGTCTGCTAACTGCATAGGCTATATCAGGTCTTGTATTGTTCATTAAGAACATCACACTACCTATGAACTTGGCATATTCAGTTTGTGAAACACTAGAATCCTTGTTCTTTTTCAGAGGTATACTAGGATCATATGGTGTTCTCACTGGTGGCACATCAAAACAATTAAACATTTTCAAAACCTTTTCAATGTAATGAGACTGACACAAAGAAAAACAATCACCAATTCTTCTAACCTTGATCCCTAAGATCACATCGACTTCTCCCAAGTCTTTCATATCAAATTAGGAAGACAAGAACTATTTAGTCTCATTAACTATATCAATATTAGCATCAAAAATCGACATGCCATCCATATAGAGACATATAATCACACATTCTGACCTAATAACGTTTGAATGAACACAAGAATCAGAAGCATTAACCACATAATCATTTTTCACCAATATACAATTAAAATTTTCATACCACTATTTAGGAGCTTGCTTAAGTCCATACAAGGACTTTCTAAACTTACATACTTTATGTTCCTGTCCTGGAACCACAAGGCACTTGTGTTGCTCCATGTATATTTCTTCCTCTAAGTCTCCATTTAGGAAGGCTGTCTTTATGTCCATTTGGTGCACCACCACGTAGAAAATTGCAGCTAAATAAACGAGAGCACGAACAATGGAAATTTAGTGACAGGTGAATAGGCATCAAAATAATCACAACCTTTCTTTTGGGTGAAACCTCTAACCACAAACCTTGACTTGAATTTTTCATTGGATTCATCAGGTCTCAATTTCTTTTTAAAGATCCATCTACAACTAATGGGATTGCAATGTTTGGGCAGGTCTACTAACTCCAAAGTGTGGTTAGTCAAGAGAGACTCTAGTTCACTGTTAATAGCTTCTTTCCAAAAACTATCATCTATAGAGGACAAAGCCTCTTTGTAGGTTTTTGGGTCATCTTCAATCAAATAAATGGACACTGATCATATCAACATCATCAATGACAATTAATAACATAGTAATTAAATCATGTCCAAAAGAAGTTTTTGTTCTTTGTCTTTTACTCCTCTTAGGTTCACTTTCAGGCACAACAGAGGAATAACTAGGAAATTGCATTTAATCATTACTAACAGCATTTGACACTGTTAGCACCCAATTTTATTAAGCCCGATAATGAGTTAAATTAAAATCGGTGATACAATAATACGGAATCGGATCAATGACAGATTGATAGCCCAACCACACTAACCCAAACACGTAGCCCAAAAAAGACTCGAAAACGCCCGTCAAAAACTCAGAATGCCCGTCGGCCTCTGCCTGAGGAAGACTTTTGTTTTCCTCAGGTGCCGGGGCCGTGTGGCCTTCCATGTGTTAGGGGAAAAGGCCGCGCGACCTTTGCCCCTGACATAAGGAAGGCCGCGTGGCCTTTTCTTTTGGCCGTGTGGCCTTTTTTGGCCCGTGACACAGGAAGGCCGCGTGGTCTTTTTCGTGGCCGCGCGGCCTTTCCGGCCCGTGACACAAAGAAGGCCGCGTAGCCTTTCTTTGTGGTCGCGCGGCCTTTCCTTGAGGTTTCCCAACTTTTTCCGTCCTTCCCTCTCCTACACCTATAAATACCACCTTTTGTCATTCATCCAAACTCAGATCGAACAGATCAAAAAATTCCCGAGTACTCCTAAACATCTCCACTAAAAATCCCTCTTTTCCCAATCGCACAAAGAAACCCAAGCAATCTGTCAAACGTTCGAATGTCAAGAATTGTTCATCAACGGCATTTACCACCAAGGTAACGCGAGGGCTCCCAAATCTAAAATCTTTCTTTCTCTTATTGATTTTCCTTATCTTTAAATTAATCATGTCTTTCATATTTGATAATGGTTAATTAATTTGATTTTTAACATGAATTAGTTTATTGAGTTAAATTTATTTGTTTGATCCTTTAATTAATTAATATGTTTGAGAGTGATTAGCAAAGACCGTTTCCAACAGGTGGCTTGGGGTGCACTCCATCCAAAAGCCGCAACCTCGTCCCTGAACCAAGACTTTGGTTTCGACCAGTTAAAAGTCAAGAGTCTCCACACCAGAGGCTCTATGGGACAATTGGGAAACAGAATTTTCTAAAACCCTAAGTGGTGACCTCCAAATGTCGCTTCGTTAAATGACCATTCAATTTGTCCCTTCAGAATGTCCCTTACGGTAACTGGAGGCGCCCTTAGGTGTGTTTTCATAAAACGCCAATCTGATTTACAATTAAATTTTATAAGTTTTTAATAAAACTTATTGGCGACTTTTTTTACTAAAACCAAGTGAATTTGTCACGTGGGGGACCATACTCCCCGCCGGTCGTGGTCTCTATAGTGGCGACTTCACTGGGGATGTTTTAAGAGGACGAAGCTTGAACATCACTCTCAAGAATATTTGTTAATTAAAGGATCATGTTTATACATTTGCATTCACACCCATTTTTACCCTTGGAGGGCACTGCATCCTGGCGGGTCCACTCGATTCAAGCCGGGGGTCGACGGTTTTTAACTCCAACCCATGACGCCTTCTCCCTGTCCACTCGATGGGGAGATAACTAGGCATCTAGTCGTACTGTGCACCCCATGGACGACAAAGTGCCTTGTTGTGGGGACCTTTAGCCAAACCATAACCTTTAGTCACCCTTAGAACCTTGGCTTAGGATTTGAAACTATGATCATTTGCATCATGCATTATACCATGCCACTAAGTGCTATGTGTATACCTACTTGTTTTTAGCTGTCACATATATGTTCTTGCATTCAATATCATTAAACATGTTGCATCATCATCTTAGGAGACCCATGTATCATGTCATGAGTACGTCCCAAACATACATGTTGCATTTAGAGTCCCAGTTAGAGCCCTTAGTAACATCTCATGTTTAGAGTCACATAAATTGCATGCTAGTGAAGTGTCTCGTTTAGAGTCCTTAGCCGCATTCAAATCACATCCATCTAGAGTCATAACTAGGGACATCCTCTCATTTAGAGTCCTTAGAAGCATTCAAACCGCATCCATCTTGCATCTAGAGTTCTAACTAGGGACATCCTCTCATTTATAGTCCTTAGGAGCATTCAAACCACATTCATCTTGTATATAGAGTTCTAATTAGGGGCATCCTCTTATTTAGAGTCCTTAGGAGCATTCAAACCGCATCCATCCTGCATCTAGAGTCCTGACTAGGGGCATCCGCTCATTTAGAGTCCTCAGGAGAATTCAAATCGCATCCATCTTGCATTTAGAGTCCTAACTAGGGGCATCCTCTCATTTAGAGTCCATAGGAGCATTTGAATCGCGTCCATCTTGCATGTAGAGTCCTAGCTAAGGGGATACTCGCATCTAGAGTCATAGTGGCATCTCATCACCTCTCCATTGGGGTCTTAGGCGCACTCTCATCACACCTCACTTGCATCTAGGGCATTAGAGTCTTGTGTACCCCTCCTCAAATCCGTCCATGCCAGGGGGATATCATTGTGCAACGCGAAAACACAGTAGATCAGTTACTGGGTTCTAGGCTCACCATTTCTACATCTTCGCACAAGTCATTCCTCACACTCTCGCAATGTCAATAATCCAACTTTTGGGCGATCTAACGAAAACAATCCCACATTCAGAAATTGACAATAATAATCCCACATTTTCCTTGGTCCCATAATAATGGGCTAAGTGACATATTCGTTAACTCCCAGTTACGAAATGATGATTTGGTAGGGGTTCATTACTAATGTCATTGAACTGTTTACTTCTTAACCCCTGCCACGTCATTATTTCCATAACTTTCAGTTAACGAAGATGTCACTTGGCCCATTATTGTGGGACAAAGGTAAATGTGGGATTATACTTGTCAATTTCTAAATGTGGGATTATTTTTGTTTGATCGCCCAAAGGTTGGATTATTGGCATCAAAATTTCCTTAAATTTTAGAACATTTTCAATGAGAGGCAACCAAAACTACAATCGAATCCTGTGATTGATTTCCACCCATTTCAACTCAAGCTCCTTCCACAATTTAGGATTTGGTTCAATTCTAACTACTCATCGGATTGAAAGAGAGAAGAAGAAAGAAAACAAAAGATACACTTCCCTATGATCACTGAAGGAGGAAATGAAGGAATAAATGATAGACTCGTAACAAGACAACAAGGATCCCAGATTCTGTGGCATTCCTCTATGTCCTAATGAGGCATACATATCATCCTTTCAATCAGCTGGAAACAAGGGTTCTGGTCCTTGGAGTAAACAATCGATGGAAGTTCAATCAAAATTTCCATTTGTTATGGTCTCAAGCCATGGAGGGTGAGTTTGATTTGGAAGCAGCTCCTGATGAGACTACTTCACTCCTCCTCTCTACCTTATAATGAATATATGCAGTTGGAATGTTAGAGGGTTTAATATTCCTCAGAAGCATGGGGAGTTGAAAAAATTCCTTCATAAGCACTCTATTGACATTATTGGGGTCTTGGAAACACATGTTAAAGAAAGGAATATGGAAAATATTCTCAGGAAGTTTGGGAATGGTTGGTTGGCTACAGAGAACTATAGTGAGCACAATAATGGCAGGATTTGGATCCCTTGAGAAATAAGGAGGTTGGTCTCCAAGTTGTCAATAAATTAAAAGTGATCAAGTTGTACATTGCAGATTTGAACACTTTGGTTCTGGTTTGAAAAGGTTTATCACTTTTGTGTATACCTATAATGATGCATGGGAGAAGAAAGCTCTTTTGGAGGATCTGGTTAGATGGGGGGAAAGTATTACTGCTCCATGGTCTGTATTAGGGGACTTCAACTGCCCACGATACAGCCATGATAGATTGAGTAGTGTTCAAGTCAGCTGACACATATGAATTTGCTAAGTGTGTTATGAAAAGTGAGTTAACTAATATTCCTTATACAGGAGCTTTCTATACATGTACCAATAAACATGATGCTATGTCTAGAGTCTATTCAAAGATTGACAGGGTTTTGTATAACCCACAATGGGCTACTCTGCAATTCTTCTCCTTAGTGGAATTCCTTCCACATGGGTTCTCTGATCATACACTTTGTTTGCTTACAGTGGATCTTTTTAAATCTAGTAAGAAACATTTTCAGTTTCTAAATTGTTGGGCAAAAGATGATGAGTTTATTCCCATAGTTAAAAGGGTTTGGGAGGTCCCTGTGAGAGGATATGCTATGTACAGAATAGTCAATAAGTTGAGGATGCTAAAGTATGAACTAAAGGGGATGCATTTGAGGAAGTATAACCAGATTGAAAAAAGAATTGATGAGTGTCATATGGAATTGGACTGCATCCAGCAGCAGCTCTATAATGGATGTATGGATCCATAGAACATTCTGAAGGAGAAGGATATGGTCAAGCAGCTCATGAACCTGAGGAGGACAGAATAGGCATATCTGGTGCAAAGACCAAAGCTGGAGGATATCAACCTGGAAGATGAGGGTACTAAATATTTCTTTGCCAAAATTAAGGAAAGGCAACATAGGGCTTAAGTGAGATCTATCACTAATAGACAAGGGAGAATACAGGACATTGAGGAGGGGATCTGTGGGGCATTTATAGATTTCTACAATAATCTGCTGGGTACTTCAGGAGAGGTTTCTTCATTGGGCGACTATCAGTTAAAGGAGGGACCCATTATTACTCATGAAGCACTCATCCGACCTATGACTCTAGCTGAGGTTAAGATGGCTCTGTGGTCAATCCCTGATGAACAGAATGCCTTCATTGGGGGAGGAACATATGCAGTAATATCTTCATGGCACATGAGTTGGTTAATAAATATGATAGAAAAGGGGTCTCTCCTAGGTGTATGGTGAAGGTTGACATAATAAAAGCCTATGATTTTTTGAATTGGAAGTTCGTCAGACATGCTCTGGTCTATTTTGGCTTCCACCCTACATTTGTTAACTGGGTAATAAGATGTGTGGAGACTGCTAGCTGTTCCATAAACTACAAGGGAGCTCTTAAGGGGTTTCTTAAAGGGCAGAGAGGCCTTAGACAAGGAAACCCAATGTCTCCTTGTCTCTTTGTGCTCTGCATGGAGATCCTCTCCAAGTTGCTGAGGAATATAGCTGGGTACAGAAACTTTAGCTACCATCCTAGGTGCTGTACAGCTGGTCTTACACACCTTATCTTTACGGATGATCTTTTATTGTCCTGTAGAGGGGATGTTCCCTCAGTGGGTGCCATGAAACAAGTGCTTGATCAGTTTGTTAAAGTGTCTAGGCTTCATCAAAACCCATGGAAGTCTTGTGTCTACATAGGGGGTGTGCAGCAAGGGGTGAAAGAAGAGATAATTGAGTCTACTGGGTTTACTAGTGGGGAGTTCCCTTTTACTTACCTTGGTGTCCCTCTTAGAACCAAGAGACTTACTGCCAAATTTTTTTAAACACTAGTTGATAAGGTGTCCAGAAAGCTTCATGGATGGGCCAACAAATTCCTGAGTTATGCAGGAAAAACTCAGATCATAAATTCAGTAATTTGGGGATGGATTCTTATTGGTGCTCAGTGTTCCTCCTTCCCAAGGGTGTGATTGAGCAACTGGAGACTATTTGCAGGCAATTTTATTGGGGTAAAAAGGGAAAAAGCATGGTCGTTATGGGTTTGAATGAGCTCTGCAAACCTAAAAGGAAGGGTGGTGTAGGGATAAAGGAAATTCTAGCATGGAATAAAGCATTGCAAACTAAATGGCTGGCCTCTTTTTCGAATGGGGGAGACTCTATATGGATGAAGTGGTTAACTCACTACCAGTTGAGATAGAGTGGTATAATCCAGGTGACTTCAAAGGTTGGTGATTCATGGTATTGGAAAAAGCTCATTTCTGTGAGAGATGTAGTAGTGAGGAGAGCTGGAGATACCCAAGCTATAGAGCATTGTCTTTTGAGACGGAGTGGGGGGAAATTTGACAAGAGTCATGCTTGTAATTTCTTTAGGGAAATCAAACCTGTTGACAGAACACTGGGGGTTATCTGGAACCCTCTCACACAGTCGAGGCACATGTTCATACACCACATGGCTAAAGCAAACAAGCTGTCAACTATTGATAATATTAGCAGCAGGGGAATACCTTTCCCGAATAGATGTGTTCTTTGTAGAGAAGAGGCAAAAATTTGGAACCCACCTCTTGTTCAACTGTAAGCTCTCTGCTCAGGTATGGAAGAGTGTTCTGCATTGGATTGGTATATATAGAAACATCCACTCCCTCAACCGGGAAGCCAGATGGTTCAGCAATTATGCAAAGGGGAAGAAACCAAGGCAACAGTTGATGAAGGCAGCACTGGGAGCAACAGTTTACTTCCTTTGGCAAGAAAGAAAAAGAAGAATATTCTATGAGACCGATTGAACATGTGAGCAACTGATTAGAGTGATACAGTTTCATTTGTATTTAAGGTTCTATAACCTGTTTAGCACTCCTCCCTTGTAGTGTGCATAGGGTACTGATTTGAGACAGTTTTTTGCTTGCTGTAAAACCGTACAAAATATACTTTGTTATTGCTCCCCTTGAGGGTTCCACATTGGCATCCCTTTGGTTAATGGAAATATACTTACCATTTTCCAAAANAAAAAAAACTTCTCCATTAGTAACGCACACAAAATATGAAAACAACAGACTAAACTAACATTTTCTTTTAACCTAATCATGGGCCATATCTTTTTTGGGAAATTAAATGTAATTTTATTAATCACCAAATTTAGAGTTTAGTACATGACTAAAATACTAAACTATCCAAACCTATCATTTGAAATAGAATATTTTGGTATAAATTTTGAGTAGTTCAAAGCTTTATTCTATATAAATTTTCTTCTTTGATTGTACAATTTAATTTTTGAGTAACATCCCCTATATGAACCAAAAGCATTAAAACTTGAGCTAATAGATCAATACATTCAGCTGTAAGCACCCTATTTTCTTAACAGTAGCCACCAATTGTAAAAGATTCTAGCATACACAATGGTACATGGAGGTACACATCTGTGACTTAGTTTACCAAAATATAAGAAAATAGAAACAAAAAGAGCTAATCTAATTAGCTAAACAGTAATGGGTTAAGTAAATTTTCCACTTTCTAATTCTATCTAATTGGCTAGGATTTCAAACAGATTATACACAGTAATCAACACCCTCTCAAGGGTTGATATTTGAAAAAAAAAAAAAAAAACACATGCACCCTCTCAAGGTTCTTAACTAACCACAAAAGTGTTGTTCTACTCAATTGCACTGTGAACTATTTAAAAGAAAAGGAAATTTCACTTGTTACCCTGTACTTTTGACTTTTTCATTTGGTACCCAAAACATTTTTGCTAATCCAGATGGTGCCCTTGTGATTTTGGAAAATTGAACTCCGTGACCAAAATATTGTGTTTTCCGTCAAATTTTTCCATTAATTGATGACTTGGCACTATTCATACTTCCCAAACATCAAAAAATAATGAAAAACACACAATAATTACCAAAACCATCGCAAAGAGGAAGAATGTTTGGTTTTAAAGATAAACGAAAAATGGAGTAAAATATACAAAACAAGGGTAATTTCATCATATCCTTGGTCCCATAATAATTAAAAGACCGTTGTAGATCATAAACTAGCGCCACGTCACTAATTGTCAGAAAATTTGACAAAAAATCCATAATTCGGTCATGGAGTTTAGTTTTCCAAAACCATAGGGGCACCATCTGGGTTAGCAAAAATGTTTTGGGTACCAACTGAAAAAGTCAAAAGTACAGGGTACCAAGTGGAATTTCCCTAAAAGAAATTTCAATATTAATCAAAGCCTAAACTAACAAACTATGAGTTTAACTGAAACTAACTTTACTAAAATTGAGCAAAGAATCATAAACACAAAATTGAGGGAGAGCAGACTGAGGGAGAATGCATGGGAATAGGGATACAGAGTACTTTTTTCTTTACTTCTCACTCTACTTCACTTTTTTCAAGCACTGTGCCACCATTTATCGGAGAATGGAATGTCAAAAGTAGTTCATAATTTAAAAGTATTTTTTTCCCTCAAGGGTAGCGTAGTTTGAATGGGATATTAGTTGGGGGCAAGGGAATATTTTATAGTGGGTAAGTCCTTGGGCCTTTAACAATTATGGTACTATATCACAAAGGGAGTTGGAGGCTAGCGTCCCTACCCTTGTTGATTGGATCACCCCTAATCTATGGGCAACTCCTTCCTATGCTGTCATTAATGAATTCATTCAGTTAATTTTGGAGAGTATGGCATTCGGGATGCTAAAAAGTGGAATTACCCGTGTTCGATTTGTAACACCAGTTGGTAGTTATCATTTGCTACAAGGTGGGATTTTTCATTTTGACAACACCACTTTTAATAGGCAAGTTCAACACCATAATTTTTGAATCCCGTATATTTCAATTTGCTAGCATCAAAGGAATCCCAAATTGAAGGATTACCCGATGTCTTTTTTCACACGCAACTTGATCAACCTAAGTGACACGGTCCGCTTCGTTCGGTCGCGGAGCGTGGCACGCGCTCTTGTCTCCTAGCGGCAAGAGTGCCAGCCGTACACAATGAACGTCTTAGAAGTGTCTCTCGACACGAGAAGAAGGGACGGGATTCAAATTCGATGGGACGAGATTATGACATGCAACACGACACGGTGAA
>BSSO01006605.1:0-11782 GCA_030267885.1 Mesembryanthemum crystallinum
GGTGCTTTAGATAGTAATTAAGAATGCATGAGAAAAAGTTTGAAGTTTTCAAACAATGAATGGAAGAATTATGTTGTTGTTGTTATCGTTCTATTTTATGATGAATTTGGATTACTGAAATAGCTTTTTGTATTACTGAAATTGGATTACTAAACAATTACTGAAATAAATATGTCAAATGATGCCTTAATATCATGGGTTATTAGCTTCTCTCCATAGTTCTCTCTCTAACTAGCCGATACGCGAGCGTTTGCTGATGGCAGGTGACCGGAAATGACTCGAGGACGAGGCCGAGGAAAGCAGAAGGACATGGTACACCTCTGCTGACTTTTGGGAGTTCAGTTAGCAATCAGAGTGAACCTCCTTTAGTTGATCAAACACCACTAATGGTGGAAAAAAAACGCCAGTGTGGCACCAAACCCACCTCTGAGCTCTTTAAGCAAGGGTGTTGGATCTACCACTCAAGGGGAGCAACAAAACACTGCAAGAAGCCTAAATCTGCAAAATCTAAGCCCATTGGTACCACCCGAGTTGGTACTACATGTAGATCAATGGAAAGGGTTATTTGCTCAGAATCGGTCCGCCACAAATGGTATGTCGTTGAATTTTGTTGCTCCAACTGTTAGTAATGGCATATCTCGCGTGAAATTGGATAAGGATGATGTTGAAAAGCAAAATGAAGTATGGAGAAATGCCCTTCTAATGTATGTTGTTGGTGAAACCCCCCCATTTGGGTACATGACTCGATTTATAGCTTAAACCTGGCCTAATAATGTTGCACAAACTATGCTACATTGACATGATGAGGGTTTTTACATTGTGACATTTGTGAGGCATGAGGATAGGGATGAAATTCTATATGCAGGACCCTACTCCATGAACAACATGCCAATTATCATTAAACCCTGGACCCCTGATTTTGATTTTCAACAAGAATTTATCAGAATTCTTCCTCTATGGGTCAGACTTCCCAATCTTCCCCTCCACTATTGGAGCCCAGATTCATTGAGCATAATTGCCAGTGGGATTGGGAAGCCACTTTTTGCTGATGAGTGCACCACAAAAAAAAAAACTAGGATCTCCCATGCTAGCGTCCAAATTGAAGTGAATGTTACTCAAGTAGTACCCACTGAAATTGTCATAGAAGATCCCAATGCGAAAGAAATCACTCAAGTGGTAGAGTATGATTGGAAACCTGACTTCTGCAAAACTTGTATACAATTTGGCCATGACTGTGACCAACAAATCCAGGAGGCTCCTAAGTTTGTTAACAAAAAGAAGAATCAAGTGAAGAAGCAGGTGACCAAATGGGTACCTAAAGCCCCAGCCATTACACAAGCACCACAAGCACAAGCACCAGCTGAAGAGGAACCACAAGGTCAAGCTGAAATTCAAGACATACCATCCACCTCCATTGAGCTCGTCTCAGCAGGACCTCAAGTAGTGATACAAGGATTCACATACAGTGCTATATCAGGCTTTTTCCCTGACAGAATACCACTTGCTATCAGTAATTCATTCTCCCCACTCTTTGAACCTATATTAGAAGAAATAATCCCTGGTGATGATGAGGGTTCTACCACTCAATCTCCTCATGAACTGGCTGGTATGGAATGTTAGAGGGATGAACAAGCCCTATAAACAGAAGGAGTTGAGATTATTTTTGAAGAAGAATAAAATCCAAGTGGCTGCAATACTGGAAACAAGGGTTAAAGAACAATTCAGCACAAAACTACAACAAAAAATAGCTAGAGATTGGGAATTCAGGAACAATTATACACATGCTGGGAATGGAAGAATATGGATTATATGGCAAAGCCAACATGTTTATCTTCAGATAAATCAGATTCATGGGCAATTTATCCACTGCACACTTGAAAGCAGAAATAATGATTTCAAGTGTGCCCTAACACTGGTTTATGGTAGCAATCATTTAGAGGAGAGGAAGGCTCTTTGGCAGGAACTAAAACACATTGGATAACACATATCACTACCATGGTGTATATGTGGTGATTTCAATGCTATCCTATCCTTTAATGACAGAGCTAATGGGGCTCCAGTTACACAACATGAAGTTAGAGATATGCAGGAATGTGTTGATATACTGAACCTAGCTGAGCTAAAATGTGCAAGGCATGTATATACTTGGTCTAATGGTACAGTTCACAGCAGAATAGACAGAGCATTGGGAAATACACTATGGCACACTACATATGGTACCATTACTGCATAATTTAGAGATACTTTATTTTTTGATCACTCACAAATTGTGATACAAGCAACACCAATTACTCATCCCACTAGAAGACCATTCAGATTCCTTAATGTTATTGCTGAGCATAAGGAATTTGATGGAATTATACACAGAGTATAGCAAGAAGAGACTGTTGGCCCTCCTATGAAGAAATTGTGGGTGAAACTCAAAAAATGCAAAACTGTTCTAAAGGAACTTCATACAACAGACTTTAGTAACATTGAGCAAAGAATTAATGCTGCTAGAGATAAACTATCTATAATTCAGGCAACCTCCCATGGCTCCTCTGACCCTGGAAGATATGAAGAAGAGAAGCATGTCAGATCAAAGCTAGAAAAATGGCATGGCATTCAGGAGAAAATCTATAAACATAATGTAACACCCCAAGTCCCATATCGGAAAAATGTGTGGAGTGTTATTGGTTTATAAGTGATGGAGTCCAACCACTTAAACAACAAGGCCTTCCCCTTTTGGGCTTAAGTGGACCCCTCTATGGGCCCATTGGGAGACTTCAGCTGCCACCTAGCAGGGGTGGGTTCTGGGCCAGATGAGAGCCCAAGGCGCAACGAGGACGTTGCGCTCTTAAGTGGGGGAGTTTGTAACACCTCAAGTCCCACATCAGAAAAATGTGTGGAGTGTTATTGGTTTATAAGTGATGGGGTCCAACCACTTAAACAACAAGGGCTTCCCCTTTTGGGCTTAAGTGGCCCTTCTATGGGCCCATTTAGGGACTTCGCACCATTGGGGTTGTGTTGCGATGGTGGTTGGGCTGGACTGTTACAGTAGTGTAATACCCCAAGGATTTGATGGTTGAGGATAGCTTAAATGGTTTGATGGTACCACTCATATCACCACGGTGCATCTTCTTTTCAGGGAGCTCATTCCTTAGAAATTCCACAGTTAAGCGTGCTTGACTTGGAGTAGTATTTGGAATAGGTGACCTCCTAGGAAGTTTCTCAGGAGCATGCTAGTGAGGACAAAGCATGCTGAAAAGACTTGTGGTGGTCTGTGGGGTCAGTCCTCAACCAGGATAGCAGATCTTGGTAGCACCAACAACCTGTGTAGGAGGCTGGGATGTTACACAGAAGTCTAAAGCTCACTGGCTTAGAGAAGGTGATAATAACTCTTAGTATTTTTTTGCTATGATGACAGCTAGATACAATAAGAGCTACATTAATACACTCACCACTGATGATGGGAGAGTCATCACAAAGAACTCTGAGGTTAAGGAGGAGGTTCTAAATTTTTACAAAAAACTCATGGGCTCAGCTGCTATAGAACTTCCCCACATCAACATTGATGCTATGAGAAATGGGCCTGCACTAACACTAGACCAACAGCTTATGCTCTGTGCTGATATAACCCAAAGTGAAATCAGTCAAGCTCTACACTTCATTGATAACAACAAAGCCCCGGGGATAGATGGTTTTAATGCTTGTTTTTTCAAGAAAGCTTGGAATATAATTAGAGAAGATGTAACAGCAGCTATACAAGAGTTCTTTCACTTTGGCAGACTATATCCTTCTATTACCAACACTGTCCTTACTCTTGTGCCTAAGGTAACACACCTGACTTGCATCAAACAATATAGGCCTATTGCATGTTGTACTATGGTCTACAAACTCATATAAAAAATCATCACTCATAAGCTCTCTCTGGTCATTGACTCCATCATTAGTAGTAGTCAATCTGCTTTCATCCCAGGTAGACTTATTATTGATAATATACTACTCAGCCATGAGATTGTAAAGGGGTACACTAGGAAGAATTTATCACCTAGGTGCATGATAAAAGCTAACATGAAAAAGGCCTATGACTTAGTGGAGTGGCCATTCCTAGAGCAGGTCATGAAAGAATTGGGTTTTCCTGCTAAGCTAATATCTTAGCTTCTTGCTTGTGTGAAATCTGTCCAGTACTCCATTAATCTAAATGGAGAGATAACTGAATCATTTGAAGCTAGAAAAGGCCCGAGGCAAGGTGATCCACTGTCACCTATTTTATTCACTCTTGTGATGTGTCTTGCCACACTCAAAGACAATCCCAATTTCAATTTCCATCCAAGGTGTCAAAAATTGAAAATCACTCACATATGCTTTGCTGATGACCTGCTGTTGTTTGCAAGAGGGGATTCTATTTCTCTGCAGTTGATTAATAAAGTATTCCAGAACTTCTCTAAGGCTTTTGGTCTCAGAGCTAATGTGTCAAAGAGCCAAATCTACTTTGGGGGTGTATGTATGGCTGATAAGGAAACTATCCTTGCTTCTACCGGGTATTCCTTGGGTGAACTCCCTTTTAGATATCTGGGTGTTCCCCTATCCACTAGAAGACTAACAACTGAGCAATGCCTGCCTTTAGTAGAGAAGATGACAAGAAAAATCAGGAGCTGGGCTGCCAAGTTTCTATCATATGCAGGTAGACTACAACTAATCACAGCTGTAATTTTTGGGATTCAGTCTTATTTGGCTCAGATGTTCATCATTCCACAAAAAAAATCAAACTGATTAAAGCTGTATGTAGAAGTTATTTGTGGACTGGTGAATGTTTCCAAAAGGGTTTTAGTCACATGGGATAGAATCTGCCTTCCAAAAGCAGCTAGTGGATATAACCTGATGAATCTCAAACTATGGAATCAAGCAGCAGTATGTAAGTTTGTGGGCTCTAAGCTGCAAGAAGGACATATTATGGATAACATGGATCCATACATATTATATAAAGAGGAAAGACTCCTGGAGTATGAATACTCCCACATAAGCCTCATGGATGATCCAAAAAGTCTTTAGTATGAGGAAATACAAGCCTACTCTGGGTGATTGGTCCTCTCTCATTCAAAATGGAAAATTCAGCATCAAAAAGACCTACAAAGCAATCAGACATGAAGTGCAAAACACAGAATGGAAACACATAATCTGCAATAACCTGGCTCCCCCAAAGATGGTAACTGCTTATGGCTCACCATGCACCAAAAGTTGCACACCAGGAATCATGGGGCATGACCTACCCTGGTACATGTGGTTTGTGTGAGACTGCTCTAGAATCTCAGCAACATCCATTCTTTGAGTGTCCCATATCCAAGCAAATTTGGGGAGAGATTTTCACATGGATGCAATACAATAGATCAATACAGAGCTGGAATGAGGAATGGAAATGGGTACTCAAAGCATCAAAAGGGAAGTCTGGAAGAGCACACTGTTTGAAGCTCGCCTTTGCCACCACCATCCATACAATATGGTTGAAAATGAACTATAGAGTATTTTAGCAACAAAAAAGAGAAGTACAGAGCCTGATAAAACAGATGCAGTTCATCACATGTATTAGAGCTTAGAAACATAGTAGAGTGATGCAATTCATAGATATTTGTACAGCAAATAGCTAATATTAGTATGTGTCTAAGCACCCCTAGCACATGAAGGAGGTAGATATCGAAACCCTTCCTAGAAGGTGGGCGGTATCTACTATCTGATGCTATAATAGGGAAGCTTTAGTTACATGTGGAATTTTGTCTTGAGCAATACATGTAATATCCTTTTTGGTGATTAATAAAATATCATTTTAATTGCCAAAAAAAAAAAGAAAATGACGCCTTAATAGCTTATTGGATTACTGAAATTGTATTACACAAATAAACCATATTTTACTCCATGGCTAGCTCAAAGAACTTGTTTCCAAAATTAGAGTAGCTACATCACAAAAGAAATAGGAGTTTAATGTTGAATCACTTAAGGGATCCTATTACTTAATCATAAAATACTATAAAACTTTTGAAGACACTAAGATGGATTCTTTCTCTTGCTAGGCTTCCTAACTTGTGAGACACCTTCAGTATGCTAAGATGAAGTGATAGTAGCTCCTAATTCAGAAACCATGGCCGCCGCAGCAGCAGGTCTGTCCTTAACGCCAGATGCAGATGCCTTAGTCTTCCTTTGCTTCACTGTTCTCTCAACATTCATCCCCATTCCTTCTCTTACCTCCTTATTTGTCAACCCCCCTTTACATGTCTTTGCATTATGACCAAAGCATTGACACTTTCTACACTTGACAGTTGCAGACCGTTTGCCCTTTCTCTCCTCCTCTGCCTCTCTTCTCATGTTTCTAGATGGCCTGCCAATACCCCTATTCATGTCAGGTGGTTAGACTTGTGGATAATCAAACTCAGGCCACTGGTTGCTATTAGGAATGGGATGGATGTTGTGGTTTTATGCTTGTTTGTACTTCTTGACTGAGTACCAATCACTCACAAAATTCAAAGTCTCCAATCTATCATACATCATTGCTCTAACACCATGTCTACATGGTAAACCACTAATCTGCCAAAACCCACATACACATGTCTTGTTGTTTAGAGAAACAGGTAGAAAAGACACCCCATCTTCCACCTCATACTCACCTCTGCTAGAGGCATGAATCCTACAACTTCTACTGTCAACTTTGAGTACATTGATGAATTTCTCTATCTTTGGACATATACCATCATTATCCCAGTTTTCTGCCTCTCCTTGCCTAGTTCCATGTCTCACCATACAAACTCTCCTTATATATGTGTACACCCAATAAGTACGGTGAATTTACCTTGTAGAAGTAGGGTGAACTTTGAGTACAGATTGTAATACAAAAAACACAAGTGTTAAAGTAGAAGTATAATGTTAGGTTGTGAATTTACCTTCTAGAAGTGTAAGTACAGGATTGCACCTGTCAGCACCGAATGTTGAGTTGAAGCTCTCCACAAAATTAGAAGTGTTCTCATCAGAACACAAGCTAGGTTTAAAGGCATGCTTTGTCCATTTCTCTTTGCTCCTTAAGGCTACGTTTGGCAAAAAGTTGTAGCTGTGAAGAGAACACCAATTTAGCGACCGAAATTTCGGTAGCAAAAATGGAAAAATCGGTCGCTAATCGGCTTAGCAACCGATTTAGCGACCGAATTGCTTCGGTTGCTAAAAGCTTGGTCGCTAATTTTGGCGACCGATTTAGCAACCGAATTTAGCGACCGACTTATTCGGTGGCTAATTTTAGAAATTAAATAATTCGGTTGCTAAATTTAGAGACTGAGAAATTCGGTTGCTAAATTTAGAGACTGAAATTCGGTAGCTAAATTAAAGATTGATAAATTCAATTGCTAATAATCTACATTATATGCTAATTTGATCAGCATTTTTTCTTGCAAAATTTGGGTTGCAGTTAATGTAGATTGTGAACAACTCTAATGTCCATTTTTGAAAAAATTTTAAACAATTATAATTTTATTTCAACCTCCACAATCCATGTAACATTTAACCAATTGTCAGCAAAAAGAATCATACAGAATGCCAGTTTATTATACAAATACTTATAATTAATAGTACAAAATATAAAATCAACACAAGTATTACACCAACGTTAGGTGTATCCCTATTTATATTACAAAGTAACTAGAGTGGCTTCACAATGACCATGAAGTGTGTCCTCATATTGTCTTTTGCACTCCTCAAACTCTTTGTATCACAAAAGAGAATCAAAGCTTATAGGAACTTTTTGTTCTTCATCCTTTGGAATGAGTAACATTCATATGCACAAGCCTACAACAACAATCAAATTCAATATATTGAGCAACAGTCAATGCACACAGCACAAGCCTATAACCACAATCAAATTCAATATAAACCAACACAAAGAAGTGTATTCTAGATATATACCAAAAAGCTGGAAAAAAGTACTAAAAAAGAGAAAGAAAAAGAAAAAGATAACTTTCCATTTGCTGACAAGAACTTAAGAAACATACCTCGATGACAGTCTCCTCATATATATGGAAGAAACCATATTAGCTAAAATAGAAACAAGCGGTCAACCAAAAGGCATAAAAAATAAAAGTGAGTAATAAGTTAATGAAAAGAAAATACTTCTGTGTCAATTCATTATAAATCCATATCGACATTGATCTCAACCATGTTTTTCATAATCTCCCATCATCTTGTAAATTTCAACACAGTATAGTAACTTGACAATTGAGCAGCATTTTGATCATGTAAGCTAGTAATTAGATATGTCAATACAGTATCTAGTAGTTCTATTAACAATAAATCCAATATGTGTGGACCTTAAATATATGGCATTTAGAAACAGAAAAGCATAAGAAAAACTAACAAACCATTGAAGACTTGAATCTAAGTGAAAGAAATTGTTTACTATTGTTCATTGCCATGTTGATGTCCCTTCCCAAAATGCTTGTAGTAGACAAATTTCAGCATCCTGCAAATGACACCAGTTGTAGTTATAATACTCTATCTTTTGATACGTTAATGCCAAACAATCCAAGCCCCACTAATGTTGGCTCCTTCTTTAGCCCTCTAATCACATAGCTATTAAAGAAAATCAAGATTATTCCAAGGGAAATAAAGTGGTCAAAATTGCTATTGATGTGATTCAGCAAGCACATAAGCAAAATAAAACAAGACCATTCCAAGTATATTCATTATATAATATAGTTGATGAGATGAGGAAAGTAATACATACATGCACAAGATCCATATAGTCCTTTCTATGCATCTGATCTCAATACAATATCTTAACATACGTGATGTGTTATACTTAGCATCTAGTACAATAAGAGGACCTTAAACTCGAACTCGATGCCCTAATTGCACTCATTCTCTTATAATTAGAGGCTAAATTCACCAATAAAGCAACTACAGACAACTAAGTAACTACAACACTGAATTGTAATCTTCCCTTCGTAGTAATTTTTGATAATGATGAAAAAGATTCATCAAGCAAAAATGCTTGGGTTTCTACTGGGGATGCTTCCTTGTCCTATTATTGAGTATTTAAGTTTGAGGTTGAGCTGCCATTACCTAAATTATTTAGCCTACAGTGTCAAGAATTATTTGTAGCACTACACTTCCTAGAAAAGTAAAAGACACATTAACTATATTTTCCCAATTATTACACACTCACTTCCCAGATCTTCAGTCAGAGGCTGACAATTAAGCTAAACAAACATAAACATTCAATCCTAATTTGCCAATGTCACAATTGTATCACAAAGAGACATGAAAACACAAATCACACAAATCCGCTAGAAGCAAGTAAGCAACAACAGCACTCAATGTCTCAAATTATCCAAAAAAACAAAAACAAAAACAAAACAAAAAAAAAAATTTAAAATTTATCATATTAAACTCGAAGGGGAGGAATTCGAGCCGCTATTTGTAATCTACACCACAGAATCAATATCAGAATTCAGACCCATATGCATATTAACGAATTAGTAATCTAAGAACAGACCCATATTCCAATTTTCAGAAATTACACCAATTGCAAACCTTAACTGGAAGGAAACAGTTAGAAACAGATGAGAAATGTTTTACCAAGAGTCAATCGTGATAAGGATCGTTGGGCGTTAATGGAGGCTTCTGATAGGCAACGAAGCAATTGTGAATGGACGAAATAGAATGAAACCTCCGGCGAGCGAACAAGCAGTTGTGACCAACGAAACACAATGGACGAAACAGATGGGAAAGCGGTTGGGACGACGCCAACCCTCCGTTGAGCCTCCGATGCGTACCGACCAAGGAGAAGGTGACAATTGAACTTTGTGAGTAGGAACCTAGAAGGTGAGCGACTGAGATGGAGAGTGGGGAGGAAGGTGGAGAGGCGTGATAGTGAAAAAGACGGAGACTTAAAATATTTTGAGTGAGGAAGACCTATAGTCGCTCAATTTTATTTTATTTTATTTTTGGAAAGATAGGAGTTAGATTTAATTAAGTCGCTTTTATTTGCAACCGAACTTCTCATTCGGTCTCTAATTGAATGAAATTGGCAACCGATTTGCTACCGAAAGCTATTCAGTTGCTATTTTTAGAGACCGAATTAGACTTCGGTTGCTAAACGGTTGCTAATTTCTGAATTTTGCTACCAAATTTTGTTCGGTTGCTAAATCGGTTTCTATTTAGCCATTTTCTTGTAGTGTATAGTTGTGAGATTTAGCTGTGAGCTTTAGTTGTGATATTTTAGCTTTACCTTTTGGGTGAAAGCTTACTTTGATAGCTTTCACAAAAAGAGCTTTTGGGAGTTTTTGACCCCCTCCCAAAAGTTAAAGCTCTTGCAAAAGTTGCTCCATCCAAACAAAGCTTTTGAGAGCTTTCATTGTTCCAAAAGCTAAAGCTCCTCCTAAAAGCTCTCAAAAGCTGCGTGCCAAACATGTACTAAGTCTTCAAACCACTTCACAACACCATTACCAGCAGCTTGTTTGATCCTTTGCATAGCTTTGTTAAAGCTGAATTATGAGGTTGCATTGACAACTCTCCAAAATAGCTTGTGTAACAAAGGCCCTAGAAAGAGGTTTTTAAAATTCTAGAGCAAGTGCTTGCAACAGTATCTTACTGAAACTTGAGGCCACTCCTCTTGAAGTGCTGGTTCATTACCCTTGCAAACAACAACATAGCAGTTAGTAATCAAATGTAGCAATAAGTATATAATGTCAAAAATTATTGCATAAAGGATATGAATATTTACCTTTTGTTTGTCTGAAATTATTGTTCAATTTGACCTCCCACAATCATTGAGCAAGGTTTTCAAATAATGAAAGAAGAAACACCAAGCATTCTTGTTTTCAGAGCCTACAACAGCATAGGCAATAGGGAATATCTCATTGTTCCCATCAAGGGCAACAGCTGAAAGTAGAATTCCTCTATGATGCCCTTTCAAATGAGTGCCATCCACACCTATGAGGCCTCTACACCCTACTATAAAGCCCTTAATCTGAGCACTAAAAGATATGCATATGTTCAAGAAGAGTAGGGGTCTGTCAGATGCATCTGGTGCCCTCCGTTTGCAATATGCTGCAGAACCAGGGTTGGTTTCTCTCACCATGTCACAATACCCAGGCAACTTAGCATATGAATCATCATGGCCACCCTGTATCTCTTTGATTGCAGTTGCCTTCATCTTGTACAAAGTGGATGGCCTCATTTCTATGCCATATGTCTCATGCAACAGCTTATTCAATGACTTGCCAGGTATGTCAGGATTGGCTTTAATGTCATTGTGCAATTTCTTTGCCACCCACTTCACATATGCTAATGGATTATACCCTACTAATCTTTCACAACTGTGCTCAGGGCAGGTGCTTGTTTTGATGGCCCAAGTCAAGCCATCAGAAGTCTACTAGCATGGATTCTCCACACACATCCTATGCTAGCACATTCAGCAGTATACCTTCTAGGATCTGACCTAGTAGTGAGAGTCTAAAAACCTTCTTGGATACAATAATCCATCAACACATCAGTGAAATGATTCTTGTTAATGAAAATCATCCATGGTAGTAGCTTAATTTTCCTAAACTCCTCCTTATTGTATAGTAATTCATTGCTGTACATCTTGCTGAAGTAATCATCATCATCATCATCTAACCAATAGTCATCTCTAAGAGGTTCATATCAATCATGGACTCTGATAAGCCCGCAAGTGCACGGAAATATCGAAGTAATATAAAAAGTATCGTATCCACAGGGAGTAGCGGTTCCAATTACCAAATACCACTAATTCAATTATCTAAGC
>BSSO01006606.1:0-11779 GCA_030267885.1 Mesembryanthemum crystallinum
GAAAGTCGGAAAACATCATTTTGATGTTTTCCAACTCCTTTGAAAATTTGGAGAATTTGGAAAACAGTTTTCTTAGAAAATTTTGGAAAAATTTTGCAAATTGAACACATTTTTTGGAAAACCGTGTTTTCCAGAAAAGTTTTCTGGAAAAGTGGGGAAATTTTCTTCAACTGAACAGGGCCTTAATTTTTCAAATAAAATGTCATACAGTTCGACTCAATAGTAGTAGTGATCAATTAAAATGATAATACCTCTCTTCTTCCGTCATTATTTTCACTTGAACTTGACCAATTAGCTCCATATCAAATAACGTTCACTCAAATCATTTATCTTTCTCTACAAGGATACTTGATAAAAATGAAACATGAAAGAGAGAAATAATGGTCTAATGTTTCATATCATAACATCTAAAACCAATATAACTTACTATATAATGATTTTTGAATGAAAAATTATAATGGTAGGTCGTAGTGTAGCATATGTCAATAGTAGAGTGGCACCATGTAGAATCGAAATTAAAAAATTTCGCCACGTTGAATGAAAAATTATAATGATAGGTCGTAGTGTAATCCCCTTTTTTTTTTTTTTTTAAACTAAAGAAGTCAGAATTAAATGTCCTCTGAGAAGACGTGTATTAAGACTCATATCAAATTTAAAAATAACTACTATAGGGTGTACACCAACCAAATTCCGATCACCGAATAATGATATGTCAAATTTAATAACTAACGTGATCATTGACATAAATGCCCATATTACACTTGAATGATGAAAATTACCAGTAAAAATTTGGAAACAAAATTTATCCCTCAAATTTAACAAAGCGTTTGGGACCTAAACTTGTTCTAAAATAATTTATAATTTCATTTATCTTTTCTTTTTTCTTTTGTTTTTGGGAAAATTTTGTCAGTGGAAGGAAAACTCTTTCATTTTCGGACTCACAAAGAGGGTATTATATATGGTTATTTTCTTACTCCGTTCATCAAATTATGCTTATTCTTTTAGTTTGGGTATACCTTAGTGTATTTATCTGAAGCTTGGTATACATGTGTATATTATGGTCAAAATTCAGCACATTTCACTGACAATTTTCCTAAATATATTCTGATTTGGAAAATTGACCCGATTTAAATTCCACTCTGACAGGATCAGGAATTAAAGAATCCAAAATTAACCCATCCAACATATTTGCCAGTAAAATATTGTATGAGGCAGTCTCATACATGAAGCCTCTAGTATTTGTGACTTAAAACTGGTTTAGGTGACCAAAGAACTGGTACTATTGAACTAAATAGGAGTACTAACGTATCAAAAAATTGATAGTATTTACCAAAGAACTAGTACTAGTGACCAAAAAAATAGTAGTGGTGGATTAAAAAGTGGTACTAGTACGTCTCATCTATAAGGCTGTCTCGTAGGAGATAGACTCGGTATAGATATACCCAATAAAATTTGCTTAAAATAAAGAAGCAACCATAATGACATAAAGCAGTTTAAATCTGGTTACTTTAGTTGAAGGGCGTAATTTTAAAGCCAATATATGTCATTGGCTTCAATAAGTATTAAGTAGTATTATCCTATGCTGCACATGGCAAACCAAGTTCTTAATCTGCTCAAGAATAATAATTTTAAAATGTTGAAAAAAGCAAACAAAAGTTCAGTATCAACCTACAAAAGCTAACAACCTCCTTTAGTATTGTCATTAGTTTGACTGTCTTTCGAATGCAAGTTTGGACTACTCATATTATTAATACTACTACTAATTTAAAGGTGTGGAGCATATAATTGCATACGATTGTTAAGGGTCCACATTCCCCAGGATCAAGGAATACTGGAATTGTAGTATTGTACATTTGTACCAAGCTGGAATCAAGGTGGCACTTACAACTACTAGAACTTTGAACGTTTAGAGTATCAGGCAAATTTTGCGAGGTGCAAACTACATTTATTTGTGAATTATGTAAATTAAGAATCTTAACAGTTATATATCGAATATTTTGATCGAATTCCCATACAAAATAAGGAGCTTTTCTCTAACTATAGTGTTATGACATGATATAAGCTTTTTAGCTGTGAATGAACCATATCAACCAAATGCTTAAGTTGATAATTGGAGGTTCAATTAATCATTATATTTTATCTTGTTATATACCCCCTCACACGAAGGCTATTTGGAGTTGAAACGTGGATCATGCACAAGCCCTACCTTGTGCTTACAAGGTTCAACTACAGGAAGAAACTCAATGTTAGGAATTTTAATTAACCGCAAGCACACGGTATCATTGCACCAACAGGTCGATCACAGGGAAGCAGGATTAAGTACTAGTGTTCTCTAGTGTACGTTATCTAACTCGATCAAATATGGATTTTGTTCTAACAATTGTCAAAAAGCAATTAACAAAATTAACTGGAATCAACAAGATAAGGAATCCGGGACTAACTACACTACTACTACGACATACCCTTAGGAATAATTAACCCTCCAATGATTGTTGATTCAATTTCAAGTGAGCGACTACAACTCAACAAAGAAATCATTTCCTCTATCGAGGCAATTGATACATCCTAACACAATTCAAGACCTATTTTCATGGCTTGAACCAATTAGAACGCATTAAGAACGGGAAGTCAATTGCCCAATTGCAATATTCTCTATTTTCATGACAGTACCACAATCATCACCCTTGAACTCTAAAAATCGAATTTCAAGTGGTCTTTTTCTTTCCAAATAGAAATACGTGTCCGACCTTCTTTATCATTTCCATCTCCATACTATTAAACTTGTTCCCACCCTAATTGCTTCTTGGACTACCTTGACCCTCATTGATGGTGACCTCCTAACTGATCTCACTAAATATCGTAGTATGGGTGGAGCTTTACAGTACTTGACTATGATATGACTTGATATTGCTTATGTTGTACATTTAGTTTCCAAATTTATACATGCTTCCACACCATATTCACCTGCTTCTTGTCAAACGTATGGCTATGTCCTTCCAAGGAGGGTGATCTTAAGGTGGCTTATTCAGATGCACATTAGAGAATAATTTGATTTATTCCTGACAACCCAAAAAACAGCCCACAGTCTCCAAGCCATCCACAGAAACCGAGTATAGAACACTTGTTTATATTGTTTGCTAACACTCTTTGGATACCTTCTCTTTTGGCCGAGATCGAATTCATATTACTAGACCCGTGAAACTCCATTGTGACAATGTTTTTGCAACCTATCTTACATCAAATCATGTTCAGCATGATCCCAATAAACATATCCATGTGGATTATCACTTTGTACGTGATCGAGTGACATTGTGATCTTGTTGCTCGTTATGTTCCTACTAAATTTCAGTTAGCTAACAGTTTCACTAAGGGACTGTTTACTCAACATGTTTTTGGTTTTTAAAAACCAACATGCACGTGGTTCCCCCAAGTACAGATTAAAGGGGTGTGATAGAGCAAGGGCTATGATGCAATTGTACAAATCTTGTGGTTAATATAAATATGAGTGTTGGGGCTTCAAATTAATTAGGTTGAGCCTAACATTATTCATTCACAATAGTTATTAGCTAGTGATTGTAACTGGAGGCATTTTGTTTTTGGACTTAAACTTAGCTAGTTATTCCAAACAGGCCCGACCTTGGGGGTAAGCAGCGAGGGTTGACCGCGCAAGTCCCATGCGCGAAGAGGACGCTAAAAAATAATAAAAGTTAAGTTTTATAGTTGGTGAAAAGAATGTCTTGTAATTATCTATTAGAACTTGTAATTGCTTGAGTGGATAAGGGAGGAAATCACTAACCATCAAAGTTTAAGGTTCGAGTCCTACTTGGTGTATATTTTTTGACGAAATTTATGTTGCTTTTGCTTTTTGATTCTTTTTTGTCTTTTACTTGAGTTAATTTATAATAAATTATTGGTGTTCAATAAAACTTGATGAAATTTGTGTTGCTTTTGTTTTTTGATTTTTTTTACTTGAGTATTTATAATTAATTGTTGATGACTAATAAAATTTCGAAAAGAAAATTTTTATCTTTAGGGGCCCCTGTGTTAACATTGCCATAGGGACGATTAAAGATTCAGAACGGCCGTGGTTCCAAACACATGATTTCATATGTGATTTTCAACCTTTACTAGAAAATGAAGATTTTGTACACTATGATGTCATTCTGGGAGTAGCTTAGTTTATTATTATTAGGAACCTTGGTGTTAAAAACGAGATTAAAAGTATGTAAAACGCACGAAAATTCTTTTTTAACGCGAAAAGCCCAATTGGAAAAAACCACGAATCCACTATAATCTCTACACAAATGTGTTTGATTTTCTCCCTGTAGCATTTTCTCTCTAACTGATTTAGTGCTTTCGAAGAAGTAAATAATTCATAGGTCATACAAGTCTTTTTATATACATAGCCCCAACTAGAGTCCTAACCAGATTCAGACTACGAAAACCCCTCCCCAGCTAATATCTTGGAATCATAATCAAAGCATAACTAGGAAACTTCGTAAAAGCTCACAAGATAATATCCAAATCATGTAAACTAATAAATAGGAAATTAAATCAATTGGGACTCTAAAATATAATAGCAGAAAATAGAAATTATTTTGGAGCAATAAACTAGCCGCAAAATAGCTTGGACTTGCTGCCAGTGCTGCCGGCGGGCAAGGAGCCGCCTGCCCGGGTGGAGTGCCAAGCGCTCGCTCGGGCCACTGAAGCATTTGCCCAAGCGGCACCTCCCACGCTAGGCCTTCGACAAACTCGTTCTCCTTCACTTCAATGCTTGCTTTGGATCGTGTTTATGGATTCCCGCTCACGATGAACCCCTCTACTTGTAACCTGATGATCTTCGGGACCTCATCTATAAAACCCAATATCCTCAGGTCTACGACATGTTTGAGTGTGACCTGACAATTACAATTGGAATTTATTATCAAAATACAATAATATATAGAGCTTTCCTAATTAATATACTTGTTGGCAATATTGAATCATCCGATAGTTATTATATTCGTTTGGTGCATTTTATATTCAAAAAAAAAAAAGTCAATTATGTAGAAGTACTAGCGAAATTGTAGGCAAAATTCAGTAGTGTGTTTGCATTAAATTTTTAAGGATTTTTTTTTTCGTGAGGAACCCCATGTAAAATAGACTTTTTGAAAAAAAAATCTTTTTATAAAATTTTTATTATGGAGAACCCCCTTATAAAACCAAATGCCATGACGAACACACCTTAACTCATTTTCCGGCCACTTTAAATGAAATTCTGACCGTTTTGCTCTTATCCTTTAAGCATATATATTTGCTTTAAATATACAATATGTGCTTAAAGGATGAAGGCAAATCGATCAGGACTTCATTTAAATTGGCCGACAAACGACTTAAGGTTTGTTCATCATGACCTTTTGTTTTTATAAGGAGATTCCCCACAAACTTTTTTTTATAGGGGCTTTTTTCCAAAAAAACCCTTTTTTTTTTTTGGAGAAATTGGTCTACTTATGTTATTCATCCACTCGGGGCAAAAAACTTTTCAAGTGCATTACAAAATGCAGGAGATGGCTTGCATTACTCATTGACTCCTAGTAGACTCAATTAAACTTTTCATCCACTCCTAGTAAACTTTTCAACTGTGAAGACATGAATGCAAACCTATCAAGTAATCTAACACAAACAGTATTTTTTATATCCTGTATGATGCTGTCTATACTCTTCTTCTTCCCCTTGAATATTCTGAAATTTCGCTCTTGCCAAATCTCAGCAACTGTAGTTATGAAAGATCGTCTCCACCAGTGGTTGTTTGGACTCCTTCCCCTTACTTACTGTACATACCATCGAGCTTCATGGTGTAATGACCTCCCTCTTTTTTTAACACCCATCCATCTCAGAATCCCATCCCAGACTGCCTGTGACACTCTGCAGGTAAAGAATAGATGGTTGCAACTCTCTTCTGCCTCATAGCACAATTCACATCTATTTACTATGCAAAATCCTTGCTTTTCATTCTATCTACAGTTATTTCCTTAACAGAGCCATCCAGGTTGTGACTCTATGCCTTGGGAAAGACACTGGATCCAACACCATCTTGTGATATCTCCAGTGAGGCTGCACTTGTCGCATCACATAATATGCCCTCTTCACCCTGTACTTCCCATTATCAGCACATTCTTCCAGCATTTGAATTGCTACATCAGAGGATCCTGCTTTAGCTAGCAATTGGTCTCTCATATGTACAACACTTCTCCAAAACCATGAATCCCCGTTCTTTGCTTTATGAACCCAGATAGAGCTCCCTTAAAGATGATAATTTTCTGTCCATGATGCCCACAAGCTACTTTCTCTGCATTGTAGTTTCCAAACCCACTTTAACACAAGAGCCTTATTCCAACCCAACACTTCTTTTATCCCCAACCCCCCTTCCTCATTTGGTTTAATTACATCTTCCCAACTAATCCAACTCATTCCTCTGGCACCCTCAGAAATTCCCCAATAAAAATCTTTACACATTCTATTTATTTCCTTTACCACTTGTTTTCATAAAACAAACATGGTGCACCAATAAGCATGCAAACCAAAAATCAATGTGTTCAATAACTGGATTTTACCTGCATGTGAAGGCAGTTTGCATGTCCAATGTTGTAATTTTGCTCGAATCTTCTCCAGCAGGGGCCTGCACAAATTGTATGTCAATCTTGAGGAGTTCAGAGGTACTACTAGGTATTTAAATGGTATTTCTCTTTCGACAAAATTTATGTCTTGCAGTATTTCTCTCCTTGCCTACCTATTGACACCACCAAAATATACATTGGTCTTTTGGACATTAGGCTTAAGACCAGAATATCCCGAAACTCCTTTAAGCATCTTGCAACTGTCACCATAGAGGACTTATCACCTCTTGCAAAGATCAGCAGATCATCCGCAAAAGATAATTGACACAATTTAACTCTGGCACATTTAGGGTGGTTGTGAAACTCTTTGGTTTTCCTCACTCCCCTCAACATCCTTGTAAAATATTCCATTCTCAAAACAAATAGATAAGGAGATATTGGATCTACTTGTCTAAGGCCTCTACCATTCTCAAAATACCCATGTGGAGACCCATTTATACACACTGAAAACCTTGCTTTGCAGATGCATGCCATCACCCAATCAATGTACTCTCTAGGGAAACCAAGAGCAGTCATAAATTCCTTCAAGAATCTCCAGCTCATTGTGTCATATGCCTTTTGAATATCAACCTTGACTATAGCTCTTGGTGAAATGTGTGCCCTTCCATAATGTTGCAAGAGCTCATGAGCAATAGCAATATTCTCAAAAATGCTCCTCCCCTTCACAAAGCAGCTTGCTCCTCACTAATGACTCCTTCAAGCACATTCTGCATTCTGTTAGCCAGAATTTTGGTGATTGTCTTGTATATAACACTACATGAGATTGGCCTGGACTGGGTTACATTCTAAGGATTTTGAATCTTGGGGATTGTAGTAATGAATGTTGAGTTGATATGCCTTCGCATTTTCCCAGCGTAGAAGAATTCTTGCACAGCTTTGCAGAATGAATCCCCCACCACCTCCCATGCTCTTTTGAAAAATGTTGAGGTAAAACCATCAGGCCCTGGAGCCTTAAAGCCCTCAATTGAATGCGGAATAAATCCCTCACCATCTCCTTATTTGTGATTTCCTTCTTCAGTTTATCACTGTCTGTCTGCTTCAGGACCTCCCCTTAGCTTTCATCACCACCTCCATATCAATACTCTGGGCAGTATCATCATTACTCAGGAGCTTCTAATAAAATTCAATGAATGCTCTGGAACCTCAGTTCCCTCCCTGGCAATGCCATTAGCATCCTTGATGTTTGTCACTCTATTTCTGGCAGTTCTCTCTTTCACCTTGGCATGGAAATAGGATGTGTTCTCATCCTTAAGCTTCAGGTCATGTAACTTAGCCCTTTGTTGATATGCACCCATCTCTGCTTTTTTCATTTTCATGTACACTTCTCTTCACTTCTCTTCTTCTCCTCCTCAACCAATTCTTCATTTCAAGGCTCATTTTGAAGTTGTTGTTGTGCTTGATACAGTTCAGCTTTGCAACTCTGAACTTTTGGAGTGATGTTCATATACTTCATTTTATGTAGGTGCTTCAACATGGGCTTAAGTTTTCTCAACTTTTGCATTAGCTGAGACATGTAAGTGCCCTATATATCCTCCTCCCATACCCTTTTTATAATAGGCGGGAATTGCTCACCGTCACACCATAAGTTAAGAAACCTAAATGGCTTTGGCTCAGCTTGAACCTTTTCAGCAATATCTACTACCACTAGCGAGTGATCTGAAACTCCTTCAGGAAGAA
Source organism: Mesembryanthemum crystallinum (assembly GCA_030267885.1). Classification (NCBI taxonomy): domain Eukaryota; kingdom Viridiplantae; phylum Streptophyta; class Magnoliopsida; order Caryophyllales; family Aizoaceae; genus Mesembryanthemum; species Mesembryanthemum crystallinum. The sequence continues at coordinate 8,334 of BSSO01006606.1, forward strand.
AAGCCACTGTTGCACTGATACTCTCAAGTATTCATTTTTCATTGCACATTGCTCTCTCAAGCTTACTTCTCACCTTATCTCCCCCATGTTGATTGTTGTGCCAGGTAAATAAATGCCCAGTGTAAACCAAATCTTCAACACCAATGTTCAGCACACAGTCAGCAAATTCAGTCATAGCTCTATAATCAGGATCTACTCTACTATGTCTTTCATTACTATTCAAAACAACATTAAAGTCCCCTGTAAGAATCCATGGCCCCTGCATTGTTGCACCTATACCCTCCAAATCATGCCACAAGTGCCTTATCTCCTCAATTGCATTCATACCATAGATCACGGAATAATTGCATTTAAAGTTACTCCTCTTTGAAGTGAGCTCACAATGGATGAGCTGACTTGTTATCATCTTCACATTCACTTCCACATTGTAAGCAGACCAAACTACCCATATTCTACCATTCCTATGGGCACAGTAATTGTCACATTCTTCCCATCTAGAGAAGAACCGCTTAGCAATCTTACCTCCATTCTTCTCTTTTATTCTAGTCTCCAATACTCCCATAACATCAATATTATTATTACACAAGAAGTCCACCACCTCTTGTGTTTTGAGAGGTTCATTACAACTTCTCACATTCCAACTTGCTATCTTCATATAGAGGATAGAAGGGAGTGATCCACCCCCAATCTTCCTCCACCAGTTTCAATATCCTTAATCTCCTCCTCATTTCTCATGTGACTCAGGAGAAAGAACTTATTAGCTCTACTCATCATCATCTGTAGTGGAGTTTTAGTCTTCCCCTGATCCTGACTTGCTCTCTCCTTGTTTCCACCACTTCTCACCTGCTGCTGTGGAGTCTCCTGCTTTCCTTGGCTCTGACATATACTCTCAGTATGCATCTGCTTAATAGCGCCATTTTTCTTCCCCATAACTTGAATGAAGGCCTCATCAGGTTTATCAGGACCTCTCTGTGCTGCTTCCTCTGTCACTCTTGTAGTACCACCCTGATCAGTGCCCTCCTTCTCTGGCTCTAGCTCTTTATTTCCCATATTCCTCTGTGCAATAGCATTTGCATTTTTGCTCCATCTACACTGAGCAGCCAAATGCCCCATCCTTTTGCAAGTGTTACAAAAATGGGGAACCCATTCATAAATCACCCCCTGAGTTAAAGTTTCCCCAAATGGGGTTAATAGTTGTATCTGAGTCCTCAAGGGCTGAGACACATCCACTTCCACCAACATTCTTGCATATGACACTCTGTCCTTTCTTACTGTACATTGATCAGCAAATAGAGGAAACTCCATCTTGCTAGCAACCTTACTAAGCCCTGAGGCAGACCAATATTGCACATCCAGGTTAGGTAAGTTAATCCAGACAGGGACCTTTGTGACTTGAGCCTTTTCAATGCAGAAATCTGGTGTCCAGGGTTTCAGCAAGAAAGATTTATTACCTATAACCCAAGGACCACCCCTTAAGATCTCATCTCTATCTTCCTTAGACTGAAAACGAATGTAAAACCACCCTTTCTTATGATATAATAGCTGTGGGGCATTTATGTGATTCCAGTTCTTTGCCACAAATTCGTGCATTGTAGCTAATTTTAGAGGTCCTACAATCACAACTCCAATCAAAGCATATTGCCAGTATTCAAGTTCAACATCTGCTAAATCAATCTTAACTGTGTCACTCTCATGTGCTTCCGGAACAAAGTGCAGTTACAGACCACACTGAGGATCCCTATTACTCTCAAATGCTTTTTTCCAATTTGGCTTGCTAACTGGTCCAGGAAATTTCACCATTTACCTCACTAGTACTATCACTTTCCTCCATTTTCCCCTCATCGTTGACCTCATCGGCCCAGCTTTTCCTCTTAATACCCATAGACTTACTACTAGAAAATGAGAGCGATATAGTTTGAACATGAGATTCATTCTCAAAAGAATCACCAATAAACCCTAATTTCTGCAAATCAAGCAACATTACTTTCAAGACAGATAGAAGATTTACCTCCAGAGGTCGGACCCGATCTACCTCCAATCTGCCGATTCGAGCCCTCCAACTAATGCTTAGATCCGTTCGTCAGCTCACTCATTAACTTAGTGCTCAGAAAATCCCCCTAACTTCAACGAATCCATTTTATAAGGGGTTTCTCCACAAAAAATCTACTCCCTCCATTCTACAAACAAAGAACTCACACATATGTGAGTTGCGGATTACCAAGCGTCACCTTCTTTAGAGAACGAATGGAGTAATTTTTAGCAAAATACTCTATACAGGTTGTAGAAGCAATTTTATAGTTTAAATAATAATTATAGTTGTATCTAGCTTGTACTAATTCTCTTAAAGGCTCCACAGTGGTGTCCTTTGTATAATGGTAATATAATATCTAAACATTTTCTGAAAAAAAAAAAATTTATTTGAGTCATCTGATAATTGTTATATTATTTTGGTACATCATATATATCGATATATCAAAAAATATAATTTGGATATATAAAATACTCCTTTCGTTTTGCAATATAGGGTCTATTAGCTTAATCATGGTTTTCGAGGATGTACTTTGACCTTTAATATTTTCTTCTTATATATTATTAGAAATTATCAATAATCATTAATTGAAATTATATAAAGAAAAATGGCTGATAACTAGAATTATAGAGTATTCTATAACAACATTTTTGTGAGTTACGACCATTTGTAATTTTTATTTTTTGGGATAATCTACATGGTGCCACTGTGTTTTATGAAATTCTACATGGCGAAATTATTTGTTTTCAGTTTTACATGGTGCCATTCTACTATTGACATCCGCTACACTATACCCTAGCGTTATAACTTTTCATTCAAAAATCATGATATAGTATGTTATTTGGTTTTTGATGTTATACCATGAAGTAATTGACTTGTCATGTTTTTCCGTTAATTAGTGATGTGGCGCTAGTTTATAAGTGGAAACGGTTTTTAATTGTTATTAGACCAATAATGTGATGAAATTACACTTGTTTTAAATTTTTCCATCCATTTTTCTTTCATCTCTAAAACCAGATACCCTTCCTCTTTGCGGTGAGTTTGAGAATTTTTGTGTGTTTTTCAAGTTTGTTTTGATATGTGTGAAGTAGGAATAGCGCCACTTTCACCAAATAACGGAAAAACTTGACGGGAAACCATATTTTGGTCACAAAGTTCGGTTTTCTAAAACCTCATGAGCACCATCTGGATTAGCAAAAAAGTTTTGGTTACCAATTGAAAAAGCCAAAAGTAGAGGGATACGAAATGAAATTTCCCAAAAAGAATTTATGATGATTTTCTTTCTCATCTTTTTCATTCATTGAAGTACATTTAATTAGGTTTTCATTATGTAGTTAACTCCAAAAGAGAAAAGAAAATCATACAAAATTTTCATTCATTGGGGGTCCACTTTAGTAGTCACTCATTTTTTTTTTTT
>BSSO01006607.1:0-11777 GCA_030267885.1 Mesembryanthemum crystallinum
TATTTGCAAAGGAGGATTTTCAATCAGAGCTCGCCACATCGGCAGTTTAATTGTCAACTTATGTATGTTTATTTGGCATCCATATCAACAGTTGATTGTATGTTGAGGTGTCGTTTAAATCTAATTAAATATACTCCATATCTATAAGTTGATGTGTCTATTAATTAACACATTTAAATTGTGTCAATAATGAACCCAATTATAAAAATGATAGATTAATTTTTAATAAAATTAGTACTATATTACATTAAAGGTATTCTCAGAGTATTTAATTCTTCTAACTTTCTCATATTTATTTTTTCAAGTAGAAATAGTTTCAGTTCCAACCAAAATTCAAAATAAAAACTATTTTTAAAAAAATAAAAGAAAGTACTAAGAATAGGAAGACAAGAAAAGAAGAGATGACGTAACGGAGCAAATCTAATAGTACTTATTTATAAAATCAATGAATGGATTGAAGTGATAGACAATAGAGTCATTAACACTTTAATACGATAAAATAAAACCATTGTCGTAGTAAATGAATTCAATATGTCACAACTAAAATTGTGTTGAGATTTAAATTACACCATGATCTTCAAAGGGAAATGCCATTGAAGATTTAGGCTATGTTTGACACTAAAAACTAGCTTTTGGCAGCTTTTGGGCAAAAGCTACAGCTTAAATCTTGCAGCTTCTTGTTTTTTCTCTCAGCTACCAAACAAAGACTTTAGACAAGCTACAGCTACAGCTGAATTTTGAAAGCTATTCATAATAGCTTTCACTTGACAGCTAGATTTTGAGTAAAAGCTACAGCTTGTTCTTTTTTCTCTCTACTACCAAACAAGATTTTAGCAAAAGATACAGCTAAAGCTCACAGCTACAGCTAATTTTGCCAAACATAGCCTTATAAAACTTTAAAATTTATAAACTTAGAACATAATAATGTACCAGTATTGTGTAATTTTCAAACTAATATAATCTAGCATTTATCCAAAATATTTCCAAACCTCTAAGATTGCCTTCAAATATAATGAAAATTGGAAAATTATTATCGGCAAAGTAACTTGTAACATGATGTTGCAGTTTCATAGTTAGATCGATAAAGCAAAAGATAATAACAAAAAAAAAAGGTAAAAATTAAATTAAACTTGTAACTGTCAAATCCAACCCATACATCGCACGGTATCACGAACTAGTGTTTATTAATATTAGAACAAGTGGGTGAGATAATGACTTAATGAGTGCTTTGGTTTATAATCAATGTGAAGAGAGAGAAAGAGAGTAAGCATTTTAATATTCTATTAATGTTATGAAAATATTGTATGTGGATGTACAATACCTTTTGGGTATATTATAACTCATGGGCCTATTCATTGTCCTTAGGGTTATTGGTCCATAAGAAAACCCTACATCCCTTGTACTATATATATACATCTTATACGATAATAAGAAACCCTACCTCTATTCCTCCTACTCTCCAATTCTATCTGTTTATTCATAACACGTTATCAGCACGATGATGCTCTAACTTTAACTCCGTTTCAAATCTCCGTTAGTTTGTTAGCACAATGGCAATATCAAATAAGATCAACGCATTTTATTGGCGACTTGTAGTTCCTTTGCGGTGTGGTGGTATTATCTGTGAGTCAGAGTGGTAATGTTTGAATAATATTTGATTATATTTGTTCCATTGTTATTTTGCAATTTTATCCTAAGCAATTTCACATATGTCGTTTTTCGTATGGGTTTTATAGTCAATGAATTTTTCTCATGGGTTTCGATTACTTTGGTGTTAGCAATTCTATGTTTACTTTATGCTTGTTTATGTTCCCAAGTTCGATGATTTTGATACTTTTATGCTTGTTTTGGAAATAATTAACCAGTAAGCGGTTCTATCAAATGGCTAAGGTATGTATACTTTCAAGCAATTTATTTAATCCTCGAATCAACATTCAAATAATAATGAATCGTGTTTTTCTGATATCGTAAAGTTTCATGTGTAGATATTAAATGCTTGTTTTTCTTAGCATGATTTTAGTACTTGTTATTGGATCAGCTTTTATTTTTACACAAAAGTCTCTTTTGTCAAGATTTGAACGCATAAATGCGAGTACATGGAAAGAAGTAACAATTTGTAAGTCTTGAATATTACTGGAGTACAAAACTCATGAACCAATAGTTCATATAAAACATGGACTAGAAGTCCCATAATGTTCAAAACTCAATATGAATCATGACCAGTTGCAAACTTTTATCATGACTGGTAGCTCATGATTATAGATGATTAAAGACCGACCTTACTTCAATCAAATTGTTTATGTACTTAGGCTTGAAGCGTGATACCTATAAATAAAACTATTTATACACATAGGCCTGAAGCTTAAGATCCGTAAATTTATGCTAAGGGTTGATTGCGTTATATTTATGAGTTTATAAATGTTTAAAATACTCCGATGTTGTATATAAATGCAACAACACGTGATAAACTCAAGTACGGAATATATGAGTTTTATACTTCTCAAAAATGTAGTTATATATGTTGTCCAATAACATTGTTTACGTACTTATTAGACATGAAGTCTAAGACCCATATAATTAAATGATAATGCCTTGAAGGCTTAAAAATAGGATGATGAATGACCAACTATGGACTAGTACAAGTCATGGCCCAAAAGGCTCGTCCCCAGAATAATAGATAGTGGTTCTGTATACCACAAATTGTTATAGAAAATGGACATAGAATGGTTAGTTGTGAAATATAAATTTATGACTTAGATATGTTTGATCATGACTTGTCCGTCATGATCATAGATGGCAAAATAGAGTTGATGATACATTATACTCACATGTGAGAAAGAAATAAGAATTTGTGATCTTGCAGACCAACATGTAGTCGAATCATGAACCATTAGTTCTAATTTTGGCTAGAACTCCTATAAAATTAGTAATTCAATATACATCTTACAAGCATGAAGCAAGCCTTTGGCCTGAAGTCAAGTGTTAAGTTGGAAAGCACATTTATTGTCAATAGACGCTTACAAGCCTGAAGCTTGTTCCCTTTTGAAATTATAATTTGTCAGTACTTGTTTGATTTTGATTTGACAATGAATATGAGGAAAAGAGATATATCAGATGCGAATTTTTAGTTATTATTTTTCATAGCAAGGTTGTCAAATGTATTTGTACCTATATACTTTATAAGAAGAATAAAATTGCTCAGCCATATCGATGATATTGGACATATATTTATCAGAAGTTCAATCTATCCAGGAGATAGATATATTCAATAGACGCTCTAGAAGAGCAAAAGTCATATACAATTTTTATTATGTACTTATTTAACAAATGACTCAGAAGAGCGCAATTTAAACTACGTACAAGTTCAATAGATGCTCAAGAAGCGAAAAAAGAAAAAGAAGTTATGTACATGTTTAAAACATAAGTTATGTACATGTTTAAAACATTCTCATGAATAGCACAAAAGCTATCTTCATTCAAAGAATCGTTGATTGCCTTGCCAATTAAAAGAGAAAACCAGTTTATGTCTTTATGTCGCATCAATCATGTCTGGCCAGAATCACATGTGAATGATTATTTCAATGGTGATAGGATCATGTTAAACAATTACTAACTAGAAGTTAGTTACGTGAAATGTTTGTTGGATGTGATGATTTAGGCCATCCGGGTATGAAACTACCCGTTAAGGAATATGAAGTTGTCCCTACATTAAATTGTTATTTTTGTGCTGATCATGCTCTCTCAAATTATGAACATCAAAAAGAAATAAAGGCAAGACGTTATTCGAGATTGAGCTTACTTTGGTCAATATTTATTATAATTTGATTCGAAGACAAAAAGGAGATCTTTATCACGCAGATGAACAATTTATACTACAATTTGTTTAATAAGATTGGTAAGTGACCAGAAGTTTACTTACAAGTTGCATGTATTATTTTTGTATCATAAGAAGTAATATTTATTATTATATTAATATTTTTGATCTCCTATTTGGGGCAATCCTATTTCATCACAAAGAAAACCAACTGCGAGCTTTATATACTCCTCAAAATCATTGTTCTCCAGTAGAGAACAAATCAATTAAAACTCATAAATAGGAAGTGAGTGAGTTGTGGATCTAAGTTGGATATAATTTATATCGAATGCCCCTTTATTACTATCACTTGATTATAGTATTTCCCAACATAGGGGGAGAGGAATAGAAGGAATCTGGCAAAAATAAAATTGTGTTGTAATTATGTATATTCTTGATCCCCGACTAAATTGGAAGTTCAAAATATCGAACCAGAAGTTCAGAATATAATATGAAAGTGAGGTTCACATATAGATAAACATATATATACCAGCTTCATTTCAAACCTCTACAATCAATATATGTTCAAGCATGAACCTCTATGATTTGACTGAGCACACTATGACCCTCTCGGGAAGGCATAAGAGGCATAGATTGGTTATATAGATGGCATGATTTAAGTATAGAGATATCTTACCAACTATAGCATAAGTTGTACACCTGAAGTGTAGTATATATAACTTTCATTACTAGTTCTAGTCGATTCCAGTATGGAAGTATCATTAATAAAATGGCAAGTTATGCAGTTGGTATCTAAAAATGAGGTGAAATATCAATAAATTTTACGACTTATAAAATACCTCTATATAGGTATAGATATCTGAATCAAAATCGATGGCCTATAATGGAAAAAGGAAAAGGTACCTGCAAAGGAATATTCATATATCATTTAATAGTACTAATTGAAAATATAGAGATAATTATGAGATCTCAATAGATGATAATTGGTACCAAGTATAATGGAACCGATATGCATATGCAATATGAGATGGACATATTTATGGGGATCATATATCTCTAAGTCCATCCAAATGTCAACGTTTTTATTCATTGAAATATGAAAATGAGCTCATGGACCTGTAACCCAACTAATTTAAGTACTTAAAGTCCAAACTGAACAATTTGCATTTGTGATTCATATCGTTATAGGCGCATATAGATAGTAGGCCATACATCTTGCATGTCAGATTATTCATGTTACATTTGTTATATATCCATTTTATTTCGAATTAGTTGTTTAGTTAAAGGTCATATCTCATACTGTATGCATATAACGAAATGTAACCCTTGAGGCTTTTACTATGGTGTGTTAAGCGAAATTATTATAAAGATAGGCATGTACTCCCTATGGTATGTTAGTCCCTGGAGGACTATATGTGCAGTCCTCGAAGGACTATAACTGACTTGCTGGAAATATACAATGGCGCACACCTAGACTATTGAATAAACAAGTTCTTGAAGAACTTGGGCTTGGAATATGTATATATGAACCTCTGGTACTTATTATGTGATGTTGTCATCGTCCATAAATCAATTAAAATGCAGATATATATATTTGTCTCAAGAGTGAGCAATAATGAGGCAAAAGTTACAATTTATCGGAAATGGGTGATGTTATATCTCCTTAAGAGGTTATGACAATAAGACGAAACAAGTTTTCACTCAAATCGATATTATCTCAACCTGAAGTTTGAGCATGTGAGAGTGGTGAGATTTATTCACCAATTAAGACATGATAATAGTCTCATAGAATGAGATACAAGGAAAGATCCCAAAGGATTACCTATCAATTGCTATAGAGATAGAATATTTATGGTCTTGAAGTACCATGTACATAAAATAAGCAATCAGAGCATAACCTCACATTATTATGAGCGCACTTGGTACTCATATGCTTAAAAGGTTGACATACTCTCTCCTTCGTCCCAAAAGTACATACACACACATTGTGTCATTATCATTTGTATGATTCCTTTCCAGAAGAATAGGTACATGACATTGACATATAAGCTTGACTAATTTTATTATGAACAAAGATGAGTGTTGATTGAAAGGATACTTTAAAACTCGATACTTTCATCCGTTATGACCTCCTGAAGAAGGTTGTATTGAATAAGTTGGAAGTGTAAAAGTCACTCATTCATTATATCAATTGCCAAGAATTCGTGAGATGGATGACACACAATGAAGTTAAGGGAGATGCATACGCATTGCACATTTGTCATTTGTTTGGATTTTTTCCTACTTGTTTTCTTTTTTCAAATAAAGGTGTTGGTGATTGAGTAGTGGTTGTACTCTTTTTCCCTTCGACTAGGTTTTTCTCCCATTGGGTTTTTCCTAACAAGGTTTTTGACGAGACACCACAATAAGTGTACTATAAAATATATTGGCTTGATAAGTCTCCATTTGCCAAACATAAATGGTTGGGATGATATTGGTACAAGTAAAAAGTTAATATATGCTCGTATAATTCAGGGGGAGTACGTGTGAATCTCGTGAAGTTTTCTTCGAACCATACATGATACTTTGCATTCCACGAGGCTAGTCGGATTTGTGATTTATATACAAGAAAATAGGTGCCAGCGGTATTATATTATATGAAGGTTATGCTACCAGAATCACCCAGTTCAAGGAATGATAATGTCAAAGGCGAAAGAACCATGAGTACTCATTCACCTATGATAGTTACCAAGCATTTCTCATCATGATGTTGGTCCATAATATCTGTTTGCGTCGACTCAAAGATCTCAATTGCTATTATCATCAGGGGGAGTCTATATGCGCTGCACTCTTTTTTCCTTAGCCACGGTTTTGTCCCACTGGGTTTTGCTGGCAAGGTTTTTAATGAAGCAACAACTTAAGCGTATAAACAACAATGTACTCTTCTTACTTCACTAGGTTTTTATCCCACTGGGTTTTTCCTAGTAAGGTTTTAACGAGTCATATTCTTTGGCAATGTATATCCAACGGGGAGTGTTGTGAATGAAGGATTTATATCCTATAAGTCAAGTAGTAGTTAATTGAGATAATGATATATGAATATATATTGAGATATAGTAAATTCATACGATTTAGTAATCAATATGTTTACGCTAGAAACCGCTATTGATTAATGACCCAATTGGTTATTGGGCCATAGCTAACTTCGTTGTGAACCTAATGGGTCACACATAAGTTAAGGAAACTAATCATGTGGAATTGGGGCTTAGAGACCATAAGGAGATTAAAGGAGGAAGGTCTGACATGGCCTTAGAGGCATGGGCCTCATATGCGGGTAATTAAGTTATGGAAAACCTAGTGTTTCCATATTTCTCTAGGGTTGTCTATTTAAGCCTACTTAGAGTTGGTTTATGAGATATTTCAACATTGATTGAAACGCTAATAAATAACCTAGCCTCCCTCTCTAAAGTTCCTCATAGCCAAAGTGAGACTAGAGTTCTCTTTGCCGATCTTGCAATCGGGTTTGGTGATCAATCCTTGGCGGGTGGACTTTTGTTAGAGGGACAACACTTGGTGTCCTATTATCCATTGTATTAGTCAAAGCATTACGTGGAATTCTCGCTACAAAGGTACAATATTTATTATTCATATGTTGTTATGTGTATGATCTTATTTACATGATTAGTCCACCGATTAGATCAAGTCATGTATAACCTTCAATGAAATATTGTATGTGGATGTAGAATACCTTTTGGGTGTATTATAACTCATGGGCCTATTCATTGTACTTAGGATTATTGGTACAGAAGCAAACCCTACATCCCCTTTGTACTATATATATACATCTTATACGATAATAAGAAACCCTACCTCTATTCCTCCTACTATCCAATTCTATCCCTTTATTCATAACAAATAAATTGATTTTTGTAGAGAGGTAAAGGGTGGGGTTACTTTTGTCCTTTGGGGGGGATGAATAAGTCCACCTTATGGTGGGACAAAGGTATGCAAACAATGGCCACGCAATGGTGGGACGAATGGAGTACTAATTAGCTTGTGCCCCTTGCAATACATGGACTGAAACTGTAATTGGTTGATTGTATTATAATAAGAATAATAATAATAATAAGGTCAAATTTGTCTTGGGAATGGCTCTTGATTTTAATAAATGGATAACTTATAGGAGTAACTTTGATTGCAATTTTAGAAAATGGGAAATTGATGTGTCACCTTTATTTCCCTTTGATTTTTTTTTTTTAAATTGATAAATTAATTTTGTTTCATAAATGGTAGAAGATGGTATGCCAAGTTTGGCATTCACCTATGAGCCAATAGTTTTGCGACACGTGGAGGCATGAAATTTATTTGCTCCCTTTTAATATAATGTAAGATGAGTAAGTGGTTGTGGAATTTGTTATAGTGAACTACTACTTGTTAATTACTAACAAGTATGTGGTAATATGAATGAGCAACTAGTTAATTAAAAATAAGCATCCAATTTATCAATACATCTTTTTTCTTTAATGAGCAAGTAGAGCATTCTAAAATGAGCAACCAATTTTGATAAAATGAGCATCAAGTTACTGACAAATGAGCACCAACTAATACATGACACTTTATTTTTAATTATTATTTTTATGTGCAAGTAACCAAAATTAAATGAGCAATCTGTTTTGAAGTGATGAATAACTAATTAATTGCATATGAACACCCACTTTATTTACTTATTTTGATGGGAACACTCACTTTATGAAATGTAAGGAAAAATATCTATGAGTTGAGCAACAATTGAATCACCCATTTTATAAAAGAAAAATAACTAACTAATTAGGGATGTACTAATTATTAAACCAAAGATAAAAGTAGTAATAAAAAGAATCAAAAAGAAAAAAAAATAATAAGTATAATAATACGAAACACTTCTTCGGTTGGTGATCAAGAGCACGAGTAAGGCTTATTGCCAATGGCCCAATATGGCCAATTCGCATGGAACAAAAGCAAGCAAGTGGTGCTTGACTAAAGCCCAAGTGGTCAATTCTTTAAAAGAAAAAAATAAAAAATAAAAAAAACATTTCAATTGCTCCATAAACTTCCGCACCAGAATTGGTTTGACAACGTTATAAACAATGGGGGTGGGGATGAAAGGAAGGATCCAAACACTTGAGATTATTAGCCTGGTTATTTGCAATGCACCTAACACTGCCTCAGTCAATACAAAATTTAATTATGTCTGTATTTTTACTTATGTGCAGCGGTTTACTTACTGCTATACATGGATGTACAAGTCGAAATAGGGCAGCGGTATCTTCTATACCGCAAGAAGTGGCTGTAACTGCTGCAATTGTGGATGCTATATGAGTGCTAAGAAGCATTTCTTTTGTTCAAATAGGTAGTGCCAGCAATAGGGCATGAGAAGGTGAAATCTCGATCTTTGTCAAGTTGTATATGCCCAACGATTCACCATTGTTGATGCCCGACAATAAGCGTGCAACTGGCATGAATAATTGCAAAACTTGGAGCAACCACATGTGAGAAGAACAATGCACTAAACTTCTGCTGACGCCACAGCCGTTGATTCAAGGAAAGTTATACGGTTTCTTGTCAGAAATATCTTCTCTTCCATTTCTTTCGCCTTTTCTTGGGCATCACGTACAACTTCTTCAGGGGCCTTCTCCACAAACTACAAGAGAAAGCATAATCATGAAAAAGCAAACTCTCTGAACATGAACTAAAACCACAAGTCATGAAACTGATTAATGACGAGGAAACAGCACATAAAGGAGAATATGTTACATCCAAAATTTTGGCTGAGAAGCAACAACAAACGAACCACAATAAAAGCTTGCTCACTGAATGCTTGCAAAACATAAGAGCGCATCAGAGGGATGCGCTACCTCAGCTCACCAACCAAATCCATTCTGTACTCTTCTTTACATTTGATACTAAATTGTGTCAGTTAATTGTATAAGACATAATCTACAATATTACAGTTATTATTTCAAACTTGAGCTGCATAATATTCAAGTTTCAATGATATATGAAGAATTTTAGAGTGAATTTGTATGCATAAATGGAAAACTGGAAATGTACACATGAATGGTATTTCAACAAAATTCTGTATCAATATCCATTCAAAGCATATATATCAAATTGTGCAAACTTGCAAATGAAGATTTATAATGAATGGCAAGGGAATTACCACACTTATGAAATGAATTAGTTCTTTTCTTCCCCTCCCCGTATTTCTTTCTATTTTGATGGTCAAATAATTCTGCTGACACAGATCAGATGACAAAAAAAATTGTAGGTGAATGATAGCATCTTGTCTTTGCGTATCATGTGTATGGCTCAACTCACTGTCGTGAAAACTTTCTACTGAAACTAAGATGTCAGCGCGCTGGTGTTGATTGCTCTATAAGGTTTCAAGTGAACAGAACTTAAACTCTTAAAGAACGCAATAAGTTCAATGCCTCGTAATACAAAATGGTTCACAAAATTGTCAAGAGGGACAACTCTAGGCAATAACTAATGGTGAAAAACAGGTAGAGAGTTCATGCTGTATGTCGCAATCCATTATTGCAATTGAGAATCCCAACTTATGTGCAGTTACACCTGTTGGTCGGACTAATCTGAAGAAAGACTGCCTCATACAGATCACAGAATAATGTAAATCATTGGGGAAACTAGACGTGTCAAAATCGGATCCGACCCAAGATACCCCAATTCCTGACCAGACAAGCCCAGCACGTGATGTTAGATTAACATAGTACTAGTATTGTATAGCACGCTACGCGTGCATGATTTTAAATTATATTGAAGTTAGATTGGTATACTACGTTTAGATGGTTTTTGGTGGTTAGTTTTCATGAAATAAGAAAAATTAATGAAAATAAGTAGGAGAGAGAAAGATAAAGCCATAGAGGTTATCAGATTTTTGAGGTGTGGAAGTTTCACTTGGGAAGTTATTGACTCACATGTTTGGTGTAAAATGGTGGAAAATGAGGGGTAGAATTGGCAACTCAAAATGTTGACACAAACTCTTCAAGAGTTGGCTTAATATATAGATTCTCCAAAATTGACCCGGTCCGATTTGGTCCAATTTGATATCAGATTAATCCGTAACCAAATTGACTCGAACCCTATAGCATCCGTTCCGAATTGACTCCCAACCGAAATATACTCTATACTCGAATACTCTGAACTTGTGAGATCTAAAAGTATCAAAAGATGATTATTATTCCCTCCGTTCACAATATAAGGCCCCCTTATTTTCTTGACGGTCTTCTATACTAAACTTTGACCACTAATACTTAATTTAATACATTAGCAAAAATTATAAAAACATAACCCAATGAAAGTATTTTTAAAGATGAATCCGCTGATATCATTTTTATGTTGTGAATCAATTTGACGCGCTAATAAATTATTGGTCAAAATCAGAAAGTTTAACCATAGAAAATAGTGAAGGCTATATTGTGAAACGCAGGAAGTATCACATAAATTGAAATTTCACACTATATTGACTCTATAAACTGTGAAACTCAAGTTTAATTCATATTGATAGGACTTGAAATTCAATTTAGCCCAAAAACCGTGTCAATTGAACTCCGCACATAGGCTGGTTGGGTCGAGTTCGGGTTCCGTAATTTTGGGGTTCAAGTCATTTAAAGGTTTGGTAGTTTTGATTTCGGGTTGAGAAACGCTTGTTTTGACCCAAAGCGTCCGGGTTTACCAAGAGGTCGAGCACATATTTTGATGTTCTATTATAAATGCACATCATAACTCTATTTGAAACCTGAAAAATAAATTATACACATTATTATGATAATTTATAAAATATATAGTTTTTAGGAAAAATTCCACTTTGGTTACTTGTGGTATGGCATAATCATTTTTTGGTGACCTAATTTTGCATATTCCCATTTTGGTTACCAATAATTTGAAAATTAGTTTCACTTTGGTGATTTCCGTTAGTTCCGTCAAG
>BSSO01006608.1:0-11777 GCA_030267885.1 Mesembryanthemum crystallinum
AAACGGGCCAAAAAGTCTCAACACTAACCCGCTATATTCGTGTCCGGTTCGTGTCGTGTTGTCATGCCGTGTCAACTTTTGACAGCCCTAATTTCAGTACCACCTCAGAGCTCATTTTGGTTTTGCACGTTAGGACTTTGGATGATCTAGATGTCATATTGACCTTACCACAATCCTTATGGATATCTAGTTTTAAAATTAGCTAGGAAGACCCCACAACTGGAAAGACTACACAGCAATTGGTAGTACCCGTTGTAGTTTGACTTGGCAAAAGTTAATATTCTTCGTCTACGCAAGGTGTAATTCCATTGCTTTCAAGTGAAACAGTATATCTTCCTTCTCTTTCCCATTACCTCAAACAAACTTACTTCATATGATATAAAAACAGTACCACATAAATATGTACTTCTACAGCAATTTGAATATTATACTGATGTCTCCTTATGGATCATCCTCCATTGTTCTTGCTGAGCTATCAACAGGGTGATATCATGGACTAATTTTGAAACTTCAAAACTTGTCAACTTCCAGGTATTGCTGTTGATGCGGAACCTCTCCATCAATTTGACCAGTCCTGATTTTGAGGATCATGTAAGTGACACATAGCATTCACTTGAGTTATATCTTGTTTAGAAGACCATGGTAATATATTTGGCTCCCACTGCCTTGTGGACAACTATATTCTATTTTTTTTTCCGTCTGAAATCTACCTAACTCAAATTTTCGATGCATTGGTACATGTTAAATTGTTGAAGACTGCAATAATCTTCCAATGTGATGATTTCTTTATGCCTCTTTTTTTCTTTAAAGAAGGGGATTAGATTTTTTTATCTGTTNGGGGGTGGGTGGGGGTGGGGGGTGGGGGTTGGGGGGGGGGGGGGGGGTAAAAGGGCGGGGCCCACAGGGGTATGATGATGTTATAGAACATCATGCATTTTTGGGTATATTGAGTAGGCTTAGAGGTGCTAGAGACGATGTTGAAAGCGCATTTGCAGATAAGGAACCATCTCTTGGCTCTTACAGTCCTTGTATAGACGGTGGTGTATCACTGATATACTTCAACCTGTTACCTGCACAGGCCGAGCATGGACTCTTTGTAGCTAAACTGAAAGATCATTCCAAGTAGCCCAGATGGCTTGAAGCACATTTTATTGGATTTGGGATACTGTTGTAGTCTCTTTAGTTTATTATGTTTGATGTAGTCTTATCAACCATAACTGATTCATGAACATACAGTCAAATTACCATTTGCTACACATTCATTCATCTTAAATTAAGTACAACTTATCACTTTGTATCAAGGACTACTGCAAGAATTGTTGGTAGTCATGTGAGTTCGTTCTAATTTCTTATTGTTTTCGTTGACAGAGAAGGCTGCTGGCGTCCTATGATTTTGATTCTGATAAGCCCCATGGTGGTGGCTTAAGTAACAACATATGTTGTGGCAACTGATCTGTGAACGATATCCTGCCTTGCTCATGTTCCCTTCTCCCCCTCCCCCCGTGTTTCTCTCTTGTCAGTTGCAGAACTGAGAAAATATTAGTTTAGTACCCTCGGTTTCTCACTGATAAGTTTTTGTGTATATAGGAGAAATCTGGGGAAGTAATACCTAGGCTGTTGTTTTACTGGTTGTAAAGCTCTGAGTTTGCTACTGAAGGTTATACGTGTAAACTGTACAGGAGGCTCTGTATATTAGTATGAGTTTTTTTTGGTCTCAACCTGTGATGTGAGCTTGTAGTTCCTTACATTATTATCTGGATTGATTCAAATTATGTACGCTTCAAATGCTAATTAGACAATCAGGCAACTGATCACAATTCGCAATAGCACACTTTGTCAGAGTAATTGTGATTGCACTGAGATATGTAAAGTATGTGTTCCAAATATGTACTCCACTGAGATTTGTAGCTTTAAACTTGGTCTTGACTAGAATGTACATGATCAATCCCAATCGCTATTCGAATTAGGGCTAAGAAAATTTTGATACAACAAAACATGATCTCAATACTGATACGTATATTCGAATTACTTATAACTGACTCTACAAATTTAACACAAAAATGACTCAAACACGACCTATTTAACAATCCTAGTACATCCAAGTGCTCAACATGTTAAGATTATTGTACATTCCTTTACAAGATGGAGTTGAAGCACCCTTTTCCAATCTAAAATCAAAACCATACAACAACATATCCATCAACAGGAAAATAGCCTCTCAAGTCTTAGGAGTATTATCTTCCTCCTCCCACATATCATTCCAATTCTGCTTTACTTGTTCAAAACCAAGAAGGCTCCCTTCCTTCTCACCATCCCAACTAGTAGATAACGAGCCATAAGCAACCCCAAGAACTGAGCTCCCAAACGTCAAAAACGTTGTCAAAAACGGAACCCAACGAGGCACATCCAACAGATGATTCTCCTTCAACAACTGAAACATTTGTAGCAACAAAAATCCGGCCGCCATTGGCACCCCTACATAGCCCAGGATTCTCCTTATCATCCTATCGAATACGACTTGTGGTATCTTGTCATCTTCATCCTCTTCTTTCTCCTCATTTCCACCTGTTTTTGGCGCTTTTTTGTTGTCCTTCTTAAGGGTATTGTTGTTGTTTGACGGTTCGCTGCCGAATCCCTTGGCTTGAGCATGCAATGCCCATGAGGTCGAGGTCGAGGTCGAGGAGAGAGTAACAAGGGTTTTGATGGTTGTAGGATGATGAAGATGTTGGCTTCTTTGATACTGCCATGATGATGATGAAGTAGGATTTGTAATGCTGAGAGGTGGTTGATGAAGAGTGTTCATGGTTTTTTTTTGTTAAACTTTTTTTAAGTGTGTGTGTGTGTGTGTTAATGTCTGTCAGGGATATCGGTATGTTTTGCAATGTTTGGAAAGGCTTATCCGGAAACAAATGGGTGGTGGTGGTAGTGAACCTTGGTGACTTACATCCATTTGATTTTCTGAAGAAGAGGAGGAAAAAGAAATAAAAGAAACGGAAATAATAAAAATAAAAAAATTGCTGCAGCCAGGAGTTGAACCTGGAATCTTATCAGTAGATTTAACCAATGTGCTACTGCAGCTTTTGTTATCGTAACTTTGCAACATGACGTATTTATAAGATTATTTACATTCCTTTTATTTTCCATTTTTCCCCCCTTCTGGCCTTTTTTTTTTTTTTTTGAACAGGCAAGGTAAGGAAGTTAGACTTTTAGGCCTAATAGGGCTCAAAAGCCTTTAAACCACAAAGGCCACCCTCCACTTAAAATTGGAGGATAATGAGACTCGAATCCCCAATCTCGAGGTTGGAGGTGTGAGAGCTTATCATATAAGATACCCACTTTTGCTCCCTTGTGGGCCTTGTTTGTCCAATGGTTGGAGACGTTATCTGTTGCCTAATAGCGGGTAGTTGTTGGCTAGGTGTATTAGTTGGTTTGATTATCTAGTAATAATGGTTGGTTGTAAAAAGTTTTTGGTAAAATTAGCTAGTCATTAATAGCGGGTAATAAAAAACTAAAAGATTTCCACTAGCCACAAGTCAAACCTAAAAGCTACTTATAGGGATTTTCAAAAGTTGGCTTGTGGGATGTCAAAAATCAATCCCATCAGTCATTTACCAAACACCTATTGGCAAGTGGACTTAGTCAAAACAAGTCAAAAGTTACCCCAAAAACCATTTATCAAACATCTATTATTCTTAAATGAGCTTTTGTTATGTCTTACATATATTAATATGAGACGCTTTTTAGTTGAGAGTTCAATTTCTAATCAATCACGATGTCTCCATTACTTTAATAAAGAAAAGAGAGAGATGCACTAAAACAAAAATAGATTTGCTGCAGCCAGGAGTTGAACCTGGAATCTTGTCAAGTTTGAAGATTTAACCAATGTGCTACTGCAGCACTTCATGTTAATAGTTTGCAATGTCTTAAACTTAAAGTCGAATACCGCAGAGCTGGTAGCACTATTAATTTATACTCCCTTTGTCCCTCATTTAGTTTGCAAAAATCCCTAAAATTTTGTCTCTTATTTAGCTTTTAAAATTCAAAAATCGCCAATACTTACCCATAATACCCCCAAATAACTCACCAATAATACAATAAAAAATCATACTTTATCGCTTCAATCACTGTAATATCTATCTATCACATGGGTTTTCCTAAATGGCAAAATATACCAATTCACCTCTCCTTAATATTTGTGCCATTGAACTTTATGCAAGATAAATGAGGGACGGAGGGAGTAATTCATTACATTAATGGAGAATAGAACCGAGTTTGTTACACCAAATAAGCAAGACATTCATTGAACTCAATTCATATCGTTTCAATTTAAATGAATATATATTGTAGTATTATGTAATTTAAGGCATAGTGGTTATCAAATAACGAGGTCAATTCTAACATAGAAATCGTATTTTTCGTTGTGCAAGCAATCTATCTCTTATAAGGCGAACTTTTATATCATGTGAGTAATTGGTAGGCAAAAAGTGGTATTGAAAAATGATATAGAGTAAATAAAAACTGTATTGAGATATAAAAAAGTGATGCATAAAAATTGAAGTGGTATTGGGAT
This sequence comes from Mesembryanthemum crystallinum, assembly GCA_030267885.1. Taxonomy (NCBI): domain Eukaryota; kingdom Viridiplantae; phylum Streptophyta; class Magnoliopsida; order Caryophyllales; family Aizoaceae; genus Mesembryanthemum; species Mesembryanthemum crystallinum. Next base: position 4,571 of record BSSO01006608.1, read on the forward strand.
AGAAAAATAGTAATTGTATCTTAGTATCTCTTTTCTTAGATACTAATACCAATTCTTGTTTTCTTAGTACCAATTTTATTACTCATGATATCACTTTTAGTGCAACATTATTACTTTTTGAATCATTATTACTAGTTTGTTGAATTATTAGTACTGGTTTTTGAGTCACCGGTACTATACAAGAAATGTCGACTGATATATCAGCCGCCAGAGATCATTCTAATGGATTGAAAGTTGGCTGGTTGTAGGATGATGAAATTGTTGGCTTGTATTTTGATACTGCCATGATGATCGATGATGAAGAAGGATTTGTAATCTTGAGATCAGAGGAGGTTGATGAAGAGTGTTCATAGTTTTTTTTTTTTTTTTTTTTTNTTTTTTTTTTGGGTTGAACTCTTTTAAGTTTGTGTGTTAATGTTTGCGAGGGATATTGGTAATTTTTGCAATGTTTGGAAAGGTTTATCCGGAAACAAATGGGTGGTGGTGGTAGAAGACCTTGATGAATTCATTTGATACTTTAAATAAGAGGGAGAAAAAAAAAAAAAAAGAAAAAAGAAAAGAAACGGAAATAATAAGAAAAAATAAAAAAAAATGCTGCAGCCAGGAGTTGAACCTGGAATCTTATCAGTAGATTTAACCAATGTGCTACTGCAGCTTCTATTGTTAAAGTTTTGCAACATATCGAATTTGTACGGATTTATTTACATTTTTTATTTTGCCATTTTCCCTTTTTTTGGTCTTGTTTGGTAAATGGTTGATGATATTAGTTGTTGCTAATAGAGGGTAGTTGTTGGCTAGTTGTATTAGCTGTTTTGACTTACTTGTAATTGTGGTTATTTGTAAAAAAAATATTTGATAAAATTAGCTGGTCATTATTAGCGGGTAATAAAAAAAATAAAAGATTTCCACCAGCTACAAGCCAATCGTAAAAGTTACCCATAATTACTTTTCAAAAATTAGCTTGTACGATGTCAAAAATCAATCCCACCAACCATTTACCAAATACCTATTGGCAGGTAGACTTGGTCAAACAAGCTAAAAGTCACCCTAAAAGTCATTTATTTATAAAACATCTATGATTCTTAAATGATTTTTTGATACATCTTACGAATATTAATATGTGAGATAAAACTTTTAAGTAAATTACTATTTTCTCTTATTTTCCTTATTGATAAATGGGTGGACAACTCTACTAAGAGATGACATATTAAACATTCGAGTAACACTCTTGCGCAACCATTTAACCATTAGACAATCCAATATAAAGAGTAAAGTAGCCAGTAATAAATTGCTAAAAATCACTATTGGATGGGATCGTTTAATAATTATACGGTTGTACACAAGAACTTGCCTAAACGTATTCACACTTTAGTTTTATCTTACAGAGGGGGAAAAAAAAGCTCCATTTGTAAGAAAAACACATGGTTTTCCAGTTATGTGGGCGAGAGTTCAATTTCTAATCAACCACGATGTCTCCATTATTTTAACAAAGAAAAGAGAGAGTCAGAAAGAGAGATGCACTAAAATTAAAATAAATTGCTGCAGCCAGGAGTTGAACCTGGAATCATTTCATGTTTGAAGATTTAACCAATGTGCTACTGCAGCTCATTATGTCAATTGCTTGCAATATATAAAAGTTAAACCGAATATGGTAGCGTAATAATTGGAAATTCATTGCATTAATGAAGAAAAAGACCGAGTCATATACTCTTATTACACCAAATAACCAGACATTCCGTTGAATTCAATTCATACTATTTCAAGTTAATTGAGCATATATTTGTAATTTAAGGCATTAGTGGTTATCAAATATGGAGGTCAATTCTAATAAAGAAATCATCCTATTTTTCATTGCATAAACAATCCATCTCTTATGAGGCGAATTTTTATATCATGTAAAGAATGGATAGGCAAAAAGTGAAACTTGGGAAATGATATAGAGTAAATAAAAACTGGGGTATTAGGATATAAAAAGTGGTATTAATACAAAAAAATTAAAGTAGTATTGGGATAGAAACACTGGTAATTGTCAACTGATATATCAGCCGCAGAGATCATTCTAATAGCTTGAAAGTTGACTGGTAGAATTTTCACGTATCCATATCCGATTATCCATGTCCCAAGTGTTAATTGAGTGCTGGTAGCAAGGTTAATTAGTGGGCTAAAACTTGTCAGTACCAACATTTTCACGTATCCATATCCGGAAAATTTTACAATGGCTACCGTTTAGTGGTGGCCACTGAAACTTTTAATATAACACCGTTAGATTTAAGTGATGTAATCTTAAACGTTCATTTTATCTTATCAATTATAAGTTTCGTTTATCAATTATAAGTTTGGTTGAAACCAAAGACACTTTGGGTGATTATCATATTTTTGACTTTGGTTGCAACCAAATACAGTTTGGTTGCGACCAAACCAATAATCTTTCCACGGCTACCATTTAGCGGTGGCCGTGTAAGAATTACCCATCCATATCCCACACCATACATATGGGGATCCAGTTGCTAGGTCGAAAATATTCGTGCTTCCAAGACAATTCTACTTCTGCAGGCTCAACTGTAAACGTCAAAATTCAACCTACAAGGCTGGAACATAAGCATACATACATGTACTCCAATTCTAGAAGAAACAGACCCATTCTCACTAGACCTCAAATCTCAGAATATTCAAATCACTATAATACTCCATAATCCCAACTTTTTCAAACCCTATTGGTTGAATAAATGTTCAAGCTAAGAAATTGAGCTATCACATTCATCATAAATCTTCCTTCAAATATTCAACTCTCTCACCTTTAATGTCATCTATGGTGTTACAAATGAAATCAACAATATCAGCATCATGAATCCAATAACCCAATTCCAAATCCTAACATACTACCTCACAGATCACTCCACAATCATCAACTTCCGATGGAGCCCAACCCAGACATGGTTCTCAACCTGGTACTTCCTCATCACCACAATCCCTTCCTATATTCTCCTCTCTCTCCTCCTCAACTTCACTTTCTCTCTCTTCCGCCACCGCCACGATAGCTCCGCAAGTATACGGGATTATCGAAGTTGTAATAAAATAAGTATCCATCAACACCACAGCCACCATAAATCATCACCTCTCCTCACCCTCCACAGCCTCCTAATCTCCCTCTCCTCCGCCGCCATCTTCACCGGCGCCGCCCTCTCCGCCGCCGCGGAAATCACCGACAACCATCGCTGGCTGTGGCGCCGCACTCACCTCCGCACCACCCCGACACGGTGGCTCCTCTGCTTCCCTCCCGGGACACGCCCCACCGGCCGTGTCTTCTTCTGGTCATACATCTTCTACCTTTCTAGAATCTTCCTCCACCTTCCTCGAACCTTCCTCGAGATCATCATACGTCGTCGTTCCGTCGCTTTCTCTCTCCTCCTCCACCAATCCTCTCTCCTCATCATGAGTTTTCTCTGGCTTGAGTTCTCTCAGTCGTTTCAGGTGCTCGCGATTCTGCTGTTGAGTCTGGTATACGGCGTCGTTTATGGGTTGAAGTTTTGGGCCGGGATTGGGCTTTCCCAAGCCCAATCCTCAGCCCAGTTTGGCGTTGTCGTGGATTACTATAAGGTTGTGTTATTGGGCTGTAACTTGGTGTGTCATGTTGGGGTTTTGGTGTTGGATTATTTTGTTAAGAGTGGGTGTAGTGGGATGGGTGCTTGGGGGTTTAATTCTGTGTGTAATGTTGTCATTCTTTTGCTCTTTTTCAAGGATTTTAAGAAGAAGAAGATGAGAAAAAGCTTCTTTGATGATGATGATGATGATGATGATACTATGGATCCCACAATGAGAGATGGGAAGAAAAAAGTGAGGTGAAGGAGGAGGAATTATTACATGGTTAGGACCATTGGTTCTTCATCTCACCAAATAAGTGTAGTCAACTCCAAATCACCCAAAATAAGAATTTAGAATATTTTAGAATATCTTACTTTATAAGAGGGGGACCAATGATTCGGAACCACACAATAATTTCTCGTGAAGGAGGGGATCTAATTCTAGTACTTATATATCACCATAATAATGGGTGACTCATGTTGTTTAAAGAGCTAACTTTAGTGCCTTACAGATGTGACTTTTTTAATTGGTAACTCACACTATTAGGCCCCGTTCGGGGTGGTTGTGAGTTGTGAGTTTTTGATTTTCAAATTGTATTTCGAAACGAAAACATGTTCGGTAAACTTGGGCTGAGTTTTGGGTTTTTTGGTGAATTTGAAAACTGGACCCCAAATTTTGGAAACCAAAAAAATAGGTTTTGTAAAATACGTTTTCAGTTGTAAATTTAATCTCATCTAAGTTGATCTCTCTCCTCCCCCTCTCTCTCCTCCACGACTCTCTCCTCCACGACTCTCTCTCATCCCATTCTCTCTCCTCCCCCTCTTTCTCCCTCCTCTTTCTCTCTCTCCTCCCCGACTCTCTCTCATCCCAATGTTTCAGTTTCCTATCTAATTGTTCCTCTCATCCCAATCTCACTCTCTCTCCTCCCAATTTCTCTTCCCCTCTGTCATTTAGTGCGACTGCCATCAGCCATAGCTAGAGCTAAAACAGAGGAGAAAGAAGAAGAAAAGGGAGGTGGTGATGGTCGTTAATGGAGGCGAGATCGGGGTATGCAGAACTGAGGTAGGGGAAGTAGAAAGAAGAACAAGAAAAGGGGAGGAAAAAAAGAAACAAAAAGGATTTCAAATTGTTTTGAACTTGAAAATATACAACCAAAAAAATGAGATCTCAAAACCAAAACTGGTTTTAGTTTTTAAAATTTTGAGAACTTAAAACTAAAAACGGTATTCGAACGGGCCTTTAGAGGAGTGTTTTATTCACCTCAAATAAGTGTTTCTTAATTGCTCAATCGTATGGATCAAGTCATTATTTGTACATACATATTGAGGTATACAATTACTTTGTAATTATGTTAGAAAGAAAATGATTTTATTGTAGCCAAGAGTTGAACCTGGAATCTCAGATTGACGATTTAACCATGTGCCAGTGCTACTACAGCTTCTCTTGACAATACTACTCTAGTTTGCAATATAAAATATTTAAAATAGAGGACACTGCAGAGTATAGTACTCCTATATCAGAGTGCAGAAATGAAGCGAAACGCATACACCAAATAACGGCGGCTTGAAACAGATTTAAAAAAAATTGCCGCAGCCAGGAGTTGAACCTGGAATCTTGAATATTAGATTTAGCCAATGTGCTACTGCAGCTTCTTTTGTTGAAATTTTGTCTCCTTTAATAAACACAAATATATTGTTTTTTTTAATGGAGGAAACTGATAGATATAGGACTTTCATTCATTAACTTAATATTTTAGGTCGATTGGTTTTGAGTCCTCTTGATTATCAGTTGAGTTTTGGTCAATTGGCATGCGTGGTGACTTTAGCGGATCCAAGAGGCCCCCTCGTGGCTCGGAGGGGGGAAGTTCTGAGCGGCCTAACTCTCTTTACACCCACATTTTTGGCGTTCCAAGCCTCGTGGATGGGTGACTAGTATGAGACCTATGAGGGCTTTCAGGAATTCGGTTTACAACCATGAGTTCCGCCAGCGTCACTGTGGAGTGTGGACATGCTCGTGCGTTTTCGTGCAAAAATAAAAACACACTTCCATTTTTGAGGTTTTGGATCCCCATTTTGCCCACGATTTTAGACACTCCTGAGTGTTAGTTGAGCTTCTCTCCACCAGCGTGCGTAGTGGCTTAGGGATGATGTCCCCTCGTGACTCAAGGGGCCTTTGAGTGGCCTCAACGCCCTTTACACCTATATTTTCGATGTTCAGAGCCTCATGGATGTTTAATATCCGGTTTTTCTATTATCTTGGGGTAAGAGGTTGTTTCCCATAATATCATACTAGAAGAAGCCGTTTCCTAGTAACTATTTCAATCTTAAGCAAAACTAAAACAAAAAATATATAAAAAGGTGACAGAAAGACCAAAAATGAATTTAAATATTAGTTGCAATTATGTCGATGAAACAACTTAAAAAGAAAAAAATTGCTGCAGCCAGGAGTTGAACCTGGAATCTTGAATATTAGATTTGGCCAATGTGCTACTGCAGCTTCATTTGTTAAAAGTTTGCAATATTAAATATTTGAATTTTTTGCGGGGAACCCCCTTATATAATACACACTTTGTAAAAAACCCTCTTATATAATTGTTTTTGTGGGGAACCTCCTTATAAGTTATTTTGACCATGACCAATCCCCCTTGTTCAATTTTCCAACCAATTTATGATATTTTAGGACCGATTTGCCCTTGCGAAAATTTTCCAAATGAGTTTTTTTTTCACCCTTTAGATCTCATTTGATACATACTTAGCCATTTTTGTTGAAATTCATATGCAAAATTTTCCAAATGGTGAAGAAAAAACCCATTTGGAAAATTTTCGCAAGGGCAAATCGGTCCTAAAATCCCATAAATTGGCTAGAAAATTGAACAAGGGGGGTTGGTCATAGTCAAAGTAACTTATAAGGGGGTTCCCCACAAAAAAAAATTATATAAAGTGATTTTTTACAAAAAGTGTATTATATGAGGGGGTTTCCCGCAAAATATAGGGAACTGAGCTATTGTCTCCTTAAATAAACACAAATATATTTTATTTTTTTAATGGAGGAAACTGATAGATATAGGGCCTTCATTCATCAATTTAAAATTTTAGGTCGATTGGTTTTGAGTTCTTGGTTGCTAGTTGAGTTTTGATTGACCGGTATGCGTGGTGACTTTGGCGGATCTAAGAGGCCCTCTCGTGGCTCGGTGGGGGGAAGTTCTGAGCGAGCTAACTCTCTTTACACCCACATTTTCGGCGTTCCAAATCTCGTGGATGGGTGACTACTGACTAGTATGAGGCTTTCAATAAAAATGCCAAGTATGAATCAAATGAGATCTAAAGGGTGAAGAAAAAACTCATTTGAAAAATTTTCACAAAGGCAAATCGGTCCTAAATTCACATAAATTGGTCGGAAAATTGAACAAGGGGGTTGGTCATGTTCAAAGTAATTTATAAGGGGGTTCTCCACAAAAAAATTATATAAAGGGATTTTTTACATAAAGTGTACTCCTTCCGTCCCGCTATTACGTTTCCAAACCAGAATTGGCACAAGAATTTAGGAGGAAAATTTTAGTCATTTTTGCCCTTGTGAAATAGAGAGAATATAATAATTGGTTGTGAGAGAGATATAAAATTAAAAG